>JAQZBX010052989.1:0-18992 GCA_029593785.1 Cabassous unicinctus | reverse complement strand
ACAGAGGAGAAGCAGTCTTTTGAGAAGCAGTTTTGATGTTGGAAAGAAGGCCCCAGGAGAAGAGAAGCAAGCTGTTTGCCTGATCGTCTACAGCCGACCTTGTGGAGGAAACAGGAGCTAAGCCCGGAGAGAAACGCAGCCCCAGGGAGAGAGGAAGCCAAGAAGCCTGAACCCTGAGCAAATGTCGGCAGCTGTCTTGCTCCAACACGTGACAATGGACTTTGGTGAGGGAAGAAACTTATGCTTTATGGCCTGGTAACTGTGGACTTCTACCCCAAATAAATACCCTTTGTAAAGACCAACCCATTTTTGGTATTTCACATTAGCACCCCTTTGGCTGACTAATACACCTTTTTAAACTGTACCCCCGAAAAAATATTATGAACCCAGATGGACTATTTTTGTTAACGAGTAGGTGTGTGAATGAGCAGCAATCCTTGGACAGTTCAAAACAGATGTTTTCTTTCTGTGAAGAAACTTACAGAATCCTGATCATTACACCACTCTTTCCATAGACATCAGAGCAATCCAACAAAAGCTAGTGTGAGAGTGGAGGGAGTGACAGAATGAGAAGGAACATAGAGAAAAATGTTCAGATGGTCATTGTAGATCATGTACAAGGTCATTAGAGCCTTCACTGCTCAATCCAAAGAACGGATTCCTGCTGTTTTTCAGTCTCCCTGGAACAGGGCTACCATGGCTCTTAGGCTGTCATAACCACTTGCAGGGAATTGCATATAACTACAAAGTGTCAGAGGTGGCTGCAGAAGTGTGGGGAATTAAACTTATTCAATCTTAGGGAGATAATTAGAAAAACCCCCTTGTTTGCAAAAGGCCCTCCTCAGATCTCAGTCAGCCAAGGTTTGCAGAAGAAATGAGCTAAAAAACGAGAAACATTTCCACCACAATGAGAAGGCAGTCTAAGCAATCCCACATGACCTCAGATAAATCTGCACTTACCCAGGAAGGGAAATCCAATTCATGGCCTGCTAAATTAGCCTACAGGTCTTTCATTCCAAAATGGCTCCGGGCAGAGGCGCCTGGAGCCCGTAGGAGCAGCCTACACTTGTTCTACATGGTCTATGAGGATCAAGGGAAATGCGACCACCGGCTGGTGCTGGTAGTCAGGTATTACCATTCTGGTCATCCCTCCTCCACCATGGCGATACCCTGAGGGAGTGGCTTGAACACATCCACTGCCTATTGTTTTGGGATGGGGGCCGACAGGGAGGCAGGTGTAGGGGAATCCTTGGAATAAAATTCTCCTAAATTGATGACCAATCTGAATTGTTGGGGGCGATGTTGTATGAATATAACTATCATGGCCGTCTCTACCTTCTCCTTCTTTGTCTTCTCCTTCTCCTTCTCCCTAAGTTCGCGCCACAAAGTTCCCGCGCACGGGAATAGTCACCACGCCTAGGATCTCAAATTATCCAATCATGTACTGATACCTAAACCTTAAGGCATTTCCCTTTTCCCTCCCCTTTCCCTGTTTATAAAAGAGCTGATTGTAACCCGTATGGAAAGAAGAAGCTGCAGAGAAGCCATGTTAGCAGAATAAAGAGCACAGTTTTTTGTTTTGTCCGTGTCTTTGTCTCAATCCTTTGCTGGATAGCTCGGAGTCTCCATTGACTTGTCCCACAGGCCGGGACATTGAATAGAACACAGAAGAATCAATTGAAACAGGATCTCATCTTAGTAACATGGCCATGAATCCCTAATTCGGTTTAGAGGTAGCAGTCCAAATTTAGATGTATTATGAATAAATGAGGAGTCAAATTGATGATTAAGGGGGAAAAGTTGTAAACACATGAGAAGCCATGAAACACTTGCACAGCCATACCAAGCATTCCATGTTGATGATAGGAGACAATGGAAAATGTCTGCCAAATATGCACTCTAGGCCAATCATTGTGGTCATAATCGGATGATAATATCGCATAATCTGTAAGAAAGTTCCGTGAAGGTGTGGTGTGTTGATGGATGGCTGTTGTATGTGGAATCTTATGACATGCATGATGTTTTTCTAAGTTTATCTTCTATAAAAACACTATGCCTTGAAAAATAATGATAGTCTGGGTTAGAGAAAATTACATTAAATGCATGATATTTTACTTTATCCGGAAAAAGCTAGTGGTGATATTTTTGTGCAAATATTTGGTGCCTTTCCAATAGAAAAACAATTTTGAAAATTTCTGGCCAATGGCAAACATTGCAATTGATTCTTAAATATTTAATATCCTTACAATATAAATCTATTCCTAAGAATGAGTGCACTACTGAAAAGATATGTACCCACTACATGAAAATCTAAGGCATTTATTTAGCTCCTCTGAAAAGTACAGTCTTGAAACATGAGAAGGCCTCCAAGATTTCCTTCACTGGTGAAGGTAGTTGGTCCAAAAATTACTGTACAAGTTTTTGAAATTAACAAAAAAATGGTCACCACACTTACTGAGAGAACAAGGATAAGTTGGATCCAAATGTTTTTCTCTGATTTTAAATCTTTGAATAAAACCACTTTTCATTAATTTAGAGGTGATCTTTGAGAATTCATTTATGAATCTCTCCTCTAATGAGAGCAAGCTCTAGTTTTTCTTTCATTGAAAGCATCTCTGATTATTCTCATAAGACTTTGTGATTTTCTCCTATATAGAGAGCTTCTGAGGCAGTCACCCATATGTAAATCACTACTGTTAAGTCTCATTCTACCTTTTTGAAATCATCTGAAGTCAAATGATATTTATTCTTACAGCAAAAAACCAAAGCTTTCAGGTCACAGAAAGCCTCCCTCTTATCAAAATGATACACATTCCTTAACCTCCATCTTTCTGCCAATGGCATCCAGATGACCCTACCCACCACTAGGAGGGAAAAAACATGTAGAGGCTGGATGAGATCACAAAACCCAATTCGGCTATTCCCCAGATGTCAGGCAGAGTGACTCATAAGGCTCAAGACATGCATGGTCCAGTCTGAGGGTACAGCCTTCCATCCTGATGCACCCATGAGCACATCCTCCAAATATGAAGAGCAAAAAATGCAAGACCTGGATTGAGGAATAGACAAATACAAGAATTTAATGTGTGACAATCAACACCCTTTGTTTGGAAAAATATTTTTTATTGAAGTGCACAATTCATATGTGTGCTCCTGCAAGTCTAGGACCCAATAGAGCATACCATAACGTATCAAAAAATTATATGTATAGTGAAAGCTGGGACTTTCCAAATAAATGTGTAACATTGTAGAAGTGCCCCACACAGGAGCCTCCACCACCTTCTGGGTTTGAGGTGAAACGGTTGTTCAAAATTAGGCAAGAGCATCTTGAAAATGTTACAAGTAGCAATAGACTCTATTTCCCATTGTTTGTGTATTTTCCTCAAAGCACCCTATTTTCTTTCTACAAATCAATTTTATAGAGACTTAATAATAAAGAAGTCAACTGAAGCCAAGTGTAGAATCCATGGTATTTGCTGTAATCAAAGAGGTGGTGTTCATGAATTCAATCATCATTAAAGCTTTTACATTATTTTGATAAAAGAACCAACAGAAATCAGACACAAAAACTCACACATAAACGCCTCCCCTCACACTCTTGCCATATCCTCCGCTATACACGGCGGCTACTTCTGGCTACACTAGCAGTAATAGTGATTAGTTTTGAAGCCATTTATTTTCCCATGCCACGCGGTCTAGCCAAACCCTAAGATGAATGATTTTTTCTTAATGCAGTTAATAGGACCTTTCATATAAAAGAGAAAAATGGAAGAGAAATGAGTTAGAAAGAAATCACAAATTTTAAAAGAAAGTCTAAGGGATCATCCGTTAAGCCTGGAGGGCCATGTGCCTGTCTTTGTCTGGCTGCCGGTTTCCACCTGGTCCCTCGGCCGGTGAGAGGCTCTGCTTGACCCGAGGCTAGCCTGCCGGCGGCTCTGCCAGGAAGTGGAGGGCCCATGCCGGGATTGGGGTGGGGAACAAGTCAGATGCCGGTGAGGCCGGCTCAGAAGAACTGACATCTAAAAGGCATCCTCCGGTGTGGACCGGGTGCAAACACAGCAGTAGGCACTCAGGCCACTGGTGTGTATCTTGGGGTGAAGGCTTCCTGTAGCCACCTGAGTTCCTCTGAAAACCTGGCAGAATCATGGTCAACTCTATTGACACCACCCACACGTCCCCTTCCCTAAATCATCCGAGAAACAAACTTTGGGGCTGTGCCCCAGAGACCTGCATGTATTAGGGTCATGGGGACCCGGCACGAAGCTTAGACAGCAAAACGTTCCTGAATGGACATTGCTAATGTCTACAATGTGACCCCACTCCTCTCATGGAACCAAGCAGGTGCCATTTCCCCAGCAGAGCGGTGACTTTTCAGTGGTGGCTCTTGCTGTATTATGCTCCATTTTTATTGGGTCCTAGACTTGCAGGAGCACACACCACTGTAGGAAAATGGATCTGTCAGTCTTTCCTAGTTGTTAAAACATTCCATGGGGAAATGGCAACTGGGAACTCAGGAATCTGTAGGCCCTTCTATACCTGGTGGAAAGGACATACGCATTAAAATCAAGAATTACACATAGGCTTGTTGGGATGGACAGAAAGAAAATAAAGAGAAAGGGGCAGAAGGAATATTCAAAGATATAATGGCAGGAAGCATCTCAGATGTAAAGAATGACATGTGCATGCACAATCAGGGAACAGTAAGAACCCCATACAGGATAAAGCCAGAGAACATCATGCGTGGACACAAAGGACAGGCACAGTAAAAAGCCATGGGTGTGGAGAGAGTTCAGAAAGCTGCAAGAGTAAAGCAACGTGTTTCCTCCAAGTGAGTCCCAATAAGTTCAGGCAACAATTTCACCACAGAAATCATGAAGACAAACATCAAGAAGGCAAAAAGGCAAATTAAGAGGCAATAGTTCAAGGTTTCACAGAAAAGGAGTCACTTATAATAATATTATATCTAGTGAGACAGGCTTTTGAAAAAGAGTGGAAGATTAATTTGGCATCCCCATATTAAAACAAATAAACAAACAAAAAATCCAGCGGGAGTTTTCCACCACTTCTGCTGTCTTACAAACAATTTGAAGCCAGTTCTTATGACAGAAATCATAAGACACTTAACATTGGGTCAAATTACAAAACAAATTTATGAAGTCTCATAAAGTCAATTATTTCTCTAATTAAAAATAAGTGTAATAATGTATTGGGTCTAGGTATGTAACTTCATATTTTAAAATTTCTAAATTCAAGTGCATAAAATGAAAGGTCACCTATGATTCGGCATGTACAATGCACCAAGACATAATATGTAACAATTCAAAGACACCAGGGGTTTCACAAGGGCATAGGAATGGTATATGAGTATATGGACTACAGTTAACCCTATAGCAGTAAGAATCTAGGTTTATCAATTGTAACAAAGTTACCATACTAATGGAAATATTCCTGAAAAGGGAATCTATGCCTGTGGTGGGAAGTATATGGGAACGGTATTCATTCTCCATGATTTTTCTGTAAACCATAATAGCTATAATTAAAAATAATAGTGCTCCCTTGGGCAAAGAAAAACTCTATATATTCATAAATCAGTTAATTAAAGGCAAAGTCCACAATAAAAAAAAATATATATATATATGAGCAATTATATATATATACACACACACACATAAAGCAATGTTTCAAAACATATGAAAGAAAAGGTGAAAAATTAAAGGAAGAAATAGAAAGTGGTACATTACTAATAGGAGAATTCAATCCACCACATTCAATAAAGGATTGACACTTTGGACAAAATATCAATGAGTAAAGAGAGCAATTTTAAAGGTAAACAAAAGGGAAAATAAGTGGGGAATATACAGAAATTCTCTATTTTCTGCAAGAATATTTCAGTAAACTGCTGCTCTAATAATAACATAAATAAACTGAAAATAACTACTAAATTCATGGTGAAATTTGTTTCATGAGAAACATAAACTTTAGAAAACTTGTCTCCTATACATGAGTTTGAGAGCTATCCAAGAACTTACTGATCCTTCTCAAAGTAGGGAGATATTAATAAATGTGGTTTAAGATTTTAAATCATTCTGTGAACAAACATTTTCCAGTTGAACACTACTTGATGATACATACCTAGTAGAATAAAAATGCATTACAAAATAAAAATAGAGAGATAGAGAGTGTAAGTCCAGGTTAGATGTCATATAATCCATGATAAGTAATACCCTGTAGAGGAAGAAACATTTAAATGTTACTAATAATTCTGATATCACTGACCACAATGAGGACATAATTCTGTTTTGTATAATACAGCCCAAAGTATTGGACCCAATAATCTGTAAGAATGACATCAATTACTGGTTTAGTGATTTTATTTTCATTTACAGCATATTCAGTTCTGGATTATCAAAATCTTATTTGGGAATTCTGCACATCTGAAGGGAATGTATTACTGCAGATTGCACTTGATCAAACCCTAATTTTCTGTGCGAGGACAGCTCAAACACTTTTAAACTGTACCCCCAAGAAAACATTATGGATCCACATGGACTATTTTCGTTTATGACTAGTCATGAGAATGAGCACAAGTAAAATGATGTCCCTTTCTCGCAGTCCTGGGACAATTCAAAACAGGTCTTTCTTTTCTGTGAAGAAACTTACAGAATCCTGATCATCACACCACTCTTTCCCTAGGCATCAGAGCAAGCCAACAAAAAGTGAGTGTGGGAGTGGAGGGAGTGACAGAATGAGAAGGAACATGTAGAAAAATGTACAGATGTACATTGTAGATCATATACAAGGTCATTAGAGCCTTCACTGCTCAATCCAAAGAATGGATTCCTGTTGTTTTTCAGTTTCCCCGGGAACAGGGATACCATGGCTCTTAAGCTAAGTCATAACCACTCAGAAGGAATTACAAATAGCTACAAGGTGTTGGAGGGGGCTGCAGATGTGAGGGGAATTAAACAAGTATTCAATCCTAATGAGATTACTAGGACAATCAACTTGTTTGCAAAAGGTCCTCCTCAGATCTTAGTCAGCCAAGGTTCACAGAAGAAATGAGCATAAAAATGAGAAACATTTACACCACAATGAAGGGCAGTCTAAGAAATCCATGTGACCTCAGATAAATCCACACTTACCCAGGGACAGAAATCCAATTCAAGTCATGCTAAATTAGCCTGCAGGTCTTTGGTTCCAAAATTGCTCCCAACAGGCCTGGCTGAATGTATTAGGAGCAGCCAGGCTAAATAGAACATACAAGAGTGAATTTAAAAAGAATCTCTTCCTCGAAACAGAGTCATGAATCCCTAATTCTGTTTAGAGGTAGTGGTCCAAATTTAGATGTGTTATGAATAAACCAGGTGTCAAATTGATGGGTAAGGGGCAAAAATAGTAAACACATGAGAAGCCATAAAACACATGCACAACCAAACCAAGCACTCCATATTGATGATAGGCAACAATAAAAAATGTGTGCCAAATATGCCCTCTGAACCAAGCATAGTGGTCATGGTTTGATGATAGTATCTCATAATCTGTAAGAAAGTTTGGTCAAGGTGTGGTGTGTTGATGGATGGCTGTTGTATGTGGAGTCTTACTATATGCATGCTTTTTTTCTATGTTCATCTTCTATAGTGAAAACATGCCTTGAAAAATAGTGATAGTCTGGGTTAGAGAAAATTACATTAAATGTATGATATTTTACTCTACTCAGGAAAAATCTATTGATGATATTTTTCATGCACATATTTGGTGTCTTTCCATCAGAAAAACCATTTTCAAATTGCCTGGCCAATCATAAACATCACAAATGACTCTTAAATACGTAATATCCTTTGAATATAAATCTTTTCCTAAGAATGAGTGCAATACTGAAAAGATAAGTATCCACTGCATAAAAATCTAATGCATTTATTTACCTCCTCCAAAGAGTACATTCTGGAAACATGAGAAGGTCTCCAGAATTTCCTTCACTGATGAAGGTAGTTGGTCCAAAATTTCTGCGCAACTTTTAAAAATTAACCAAAAAGTGGTAACCACACTTACTGAGAGAACAATGATGAGTAGGATCCAAATGTTTTTCTTTGATATTTAATCTTTCAATAAGACCACTTTTCATTAACTTAGAGAATATCTTTGTGAATTAATTCATGAGTTTCTCCTCTAATGAGGGCAAACTCTAGTTTTTCTTTCACCAAAAGCATCTCTGATTAGTCTCATAATTCTTTGTGATTTTCTCCTTCATAGAGAGATTCTGAGGCAATTACCCATATGTAAATCACTGCTGTTAGGTCACATTTGACTTCTTTGGAATCCTTTGAAGTCAAATGAATTTTATTCTTAAAGCAAAAAACCAAGGCTGGCAGCTCACAGAAAATCTCCCTGACAACAAAATGATACATATTCCCAACTCTCTGCCAATGGCATTCAGATGACCCTACCCACCAACAGAAGGGAAAAAAATATCTAGATGCTGGACAAGGACACGAAACCCAATTCAGTTATTCCCCAGATGCCAGGCAGAGTGACTCAATGGTCATGAGATGCATGGTCCAGTCTGAGGGTACAGCTGTCCATCTCAATGCACCCATGAGTACATCCTCCAAATTTGGAGAGAATGGACTAGAGTAGGCTTATGGTTAGCTTACTATACACTTATTGTTATTCTTGCAATGGAAGAACTTCTATCATTGATGTGGAGATTGGAATTTTTTAGGGGAATTTTTTAGGGGATGGAGAGGGAAAAATAGGTATAATATCAGGGCATTTTCAGGACATTGAAATTGTTCTGCATGACATTGCAATGACAGATCCATACCATTATATATATTTTGTCATAACTTACAAAATTTTGTGGACAGAGTGTAATCTATAATGGACACTATAATCCACATTTAGTGGTAGTGCTCCAAGGTGTGTTGATCAATTTTAACAAATGTACTGCACTAATGAAGGATGTTGTACATGTTGGAAAGTGTGGGAGGGGTAGTGAGTGGGGCATATGGGAATCCCCTATATTATTAATGTAATGCAAAGTATATTTAAAATTTTTATGTATTTTTAAAAAAGAAATGAATGGATAAACAAACTGTGATATATACCTACAATGAAATATTATTCACCCATAAAAATAATGAAATTCTGATACATGGTACAATAAGGATGGACCTTTAAATATTTATGTTGGCTGAAATAAGGATAGAAGCATAACTGTTTTATGATTCTACTTATATGAAATATCCAATATAAGCAAACTTATAGAGACAGAAACTAGATTAGAGTTTACCAGGGACTAGGGGAGGAGAAAAAAGGGTGTTTAGTTTTAATAAGTGTTTGGGATCATGAAAAGTCTTCTTATGAATGGTGGCCAAGGTAGCAACATGTGAATGTAGTTAATACCACTGAAGAATATACTTAAAAATGTGGGAAAACTACATCATATACATGTTACTAGAATAAAAAGAATTTATTAATTTTTTTAAAAGTTGAAGGGATCTGTGAATGGTTTTACAGCATTGAAGCAAAGTTGGCTTCCTGATTTGGGATTTTCTAGGAATATGTCCTGCTTTTGGAGATAAATACACAGGAGTAATTTTTGTGAAATGATTTTGTGAGCAGATATGGTTAAATTATAACAACTGGGAAATCTTAATTAAGGGATTGTACTACTTTATATTTTTATACTTGATATTGTTAATAAATAAATCACTTTAAAAAAAACTCATGTTGCTACCATGCCACTAAAACTTTCAGAGGGCAAGTCTACACAAATGCAGTTCAACCAAAGATGTTAATATAATCAACTTTTTAAGAGTCTGGATATTATTAAGGAGATATGTGAATATTACATTAAAGCATTATGTTTTTGGTTTGGGGTGTTTGTGAAAAAAAATGAGAGATCTGTATTAATTTTCCACAGGGACTCCTTCCTCAGCTGCATGTTCTGAAGGTTGACTGCCCTTTCCCCAGGATGAAAGCTCCATGGAAAAAGACAAGTATTATATAACTCCCTCTGCCAAGCCTGGAGCATGCTACTCCAGAATCTTTTGTGAGAGTCTTTTGGGAGATCTTAATGTCCTTGTGGCATGAGGTAATGACTTGATCATGGGAAGATTTGCAAAGCAGAGAAGGGCTGGGGGATATAAAATGCAGGAATTTATCTTTATGTGCCAAGATGGTAAAGGAGCAAATGTAAACAAGGTACTTCATGCACAAATTAAAATTTATTGAATATATATATATAATATCAGCTATATCTAATGAATATATGGTATAAGATTAAGAAATATATTATGCTGAAGTAAAAAAATCTCTTCATGTAAACAGATTACAAATATTGATGCATTTTATTAGTGTGAGATGATATACAGATTCAAATTAGTTATAAACCTCAATAAAATATCCTGACAAAATATAAAGTGGATGGTTATTGGAAGGCCTATCCCCTTGCAGTGTATTTTGTTAATGTAAATTTTAATAAAGCATATGAATATATTTTCAAATTTGAAAATAGAGAAAGAGAAATTAAAGAATTTGAAAATGGTTCATCACTAAATGAAAATAATGATTGTGACAGGAAACAGGCATATAAAAAATGAGATTATAGACATCCTAACATCATCTTTCTGTGGATTTACACAAAATTAGACTAAGTGCTTTCAGATTTTTAATTTTCAACAGAAGAAATTTACTTTCAAGTAATACATCTGGCTTACAAAAAACAGCCTCTGACATGGCTCTTAAATTGATAATTTAAGTCATGGAGAAATGTCAAATGCAGTATGCAATAGTAAGTATAGGAAATCACTATCATGTCCCTCCATCTTCAAAAACTGATTTTGCTTAATGTACAAATTTTACCTATTACAAATTTACCCTAATTTTGAAGTGGCATTCATATCTTGTTAAGATAAAATTCACTTAAAATAAAATTAACCACTTTAAAGTAAACAATTCAGTACATTCTGACACTATGCAATTATCATCTTTATTGATCTCTGTATACATTTCAAACAGTATAAGTCACAGTGAAACAAAAGACACTTCAGTAAGCTGAAATTAAAAATAATTTAAGATCATCAATGGGTAATGAAAATTGTACAATGTGCCAATTTTCTCATTTGAAAACAAGATAAATTAAAAAGTGTATTTCAAAAATTTCATTGTGAAGTTTGCTTTTAGTAAAGTCAGAAAAATAAAATTATCATAAATTTTGGATTTTTGAATAAATAACATTTAAAATTAATGTTGGGAGTTGTGTTACTGTACTTAAAATTTTTTCAAACTTTTTTTTCCATCTAGATAAGTGGTGCAGGAAAAATTAAGCATTAAAATTTTAATAAAAATATAGACATATAGGCACCATTACCCCTTTTACCTCTGTATCTGATATGGCTTAGTCAGAGCTGGCCTGTCCCTAACTTCTCCACCAGAAAGTTGCAATATTTTTCATATTCCTTCCACAAGTGTAAATGCTTTTCTTTTCTCTCTGAATCTCTACCAGAATTGTCTCCAGCAATATCCCAGAATCCCCAAAAAAGCCTTACAGTATGCCAGATTTTGAGGTGGTAAAGGGTAAAATACATTTGCTTAAATATTTCTTGGAAAAGTAAAGAACAAACCAGTTTTGGGAATTGTGGAAAAAATGAAGTTTTAAGAAAAACACCTGGGAAAAGCAGTGACAAATGTCCCTCCTCAGCCCCAGGGGTGAAGAGGAAGCTATTTACTCAGAATGTGTCTGAGAATTCCCAGGATCACTGCAGCTCCCCATGGGTCTGTGGGAATGAAGTGTTTCTCTTCCCTGTGGACAGGGTGCCTAGGTCACTGGGGATGAACTTCAAGGTGTTTCTGGTGCAGTTTGTGAGAAAAGGTGGTTTTTTGCCCTCTACTGGCTGGAGGTCCACAGAGGAGGATGGCTCAGGCTCTGCCTCATGATGAAAATGCACCCTTTCCCTGCCCTCTGGCCAAATCACTGAGATTGTGTCCAGGGTATTCAGAGCCGGGAAACTGAGTCTGGATGCAGTGGACTCCTCAGAATAATCAATGCTGTAGATTCAGAAACAAGGATGCACAGAAAAAGCAGGAGTGGGTGAGTCCCTACCCCATGCCCAGACTCCCCTGCCCACACTAGCTTGGACACAGGCTTTCATCCCCACCCCCAACCATCTGGACAATCCCAGGATAAAGCTCCTAGTACAGCACAAAAGGTGTCTGTGAACTTCCATGTGATTTTCTGGGGGGGCGGTGGTGGACTTCATTGCACCAACCTTCTGTCCTGTCCAGTCAAGAGTCAGTCACAGCTTGTTGGTGTATTTGTTGCATATCAAGGAAGTTATCCTGTCTAGGAGCCCACTTCCAGCTGGAAGCATAGCAGGCCCAACCCAGTGTTCTCAGCCCAGGTGCACAGAGCTGCAGGGTCAGAGAAGCCCAGAAGGGGGACTGCTTAAGAACAGGGGGACTGCTTAAGCACAGGGATTCTCTGTCCTCCTCAGAGAGCTTGTCCTCCTCCACAGCCTGCTCCTTGGAACCTGCCCCCAGGAATCCCTACCAGGTATACATAGTGTGTGTGTTGCTGGAGTGTGGGGGGTGTTCTATGATGTAAGTAAAGGAACCTCTTTTGTTTTAAATTCTCATGACTTTCTCATGTTTGCTGCTACTATGGCACCTTAACATTGTCACCAGGGAGTGAAAAATTAACAAGTTAATTAGAATTTCAAAGATTATTTTACACTGAAAAAACAAATTATGTTCCTGAAAGAGTTTATATTATAGTATCTGATCCATCCTGAGCTCATTGGAGTATCTAATGTCCACACCCTACAAGGTGTGATCAAGTGTTTTAGGACCTGAGCAGCTTAAGTATTTGTCTCCAACTGTCACTGTGTCTGGAGTGTGTCTTAAGCTCCATCTGCATCTCTGTCACCACCTATATATAAAGAGGAGGAAAACTCAGAAGGCTACTTTGAGGTTCATATGGGAACCAAGTAAAGAACTCAGAATACCTATGCTTCCTTTTAACTCTTTTAAGATCTTCTCTGAATTTAAGTACCCTGTGAGCAAGTCTCAGAGTAAAAATCGGCAATGTCAGAGTACTCCCTCAATTCATTTTGCCACAATTCTTCTTCAGAGTTGTGATTTGTGTGATTCAACTATGTTTTTCCATCCTCTTTGTAGTAGTGAGAAGGCAAATGACATCACTTATCTATGTTACTGTTATATGTGTATGAAATTAGACTTCCAATGGGAAGCAGCTGGGAGAGTGGGAGGGACTCATTTGAATTGAAAACTAATTAGAAAAACCTTACATATTACAGTGTTGCGGCAGGAGTATGTTGGGGCCATAACCCAGGGCTCAAAAATATATTCTACTGGGATTTGATGCTTATCTCTCCAATCCTACCTTTTAACTATGAACCCTAGGATAACGATGATCTGTTTAATGTCCCTTTGGGTTGGCCACTCCAAAGGAAAACATAAAGTAAAATGTCTCCCTCCACCTAGTGATTCTCAAATGGTTTGGTGGTGCTTTCTAGATTAGAAGAAGGAGGGACTGGATATCCCTATCTGTTGAGTGTTCTCAAATCCCCTACTGTTGTTAATCTGACTTATTGTGGGAAAGCTTTCCCATAGAATTCTACTTAGGGATATTTATACTCTGAGAAAAAAATACTGGTGAGGTTTCAGTAAGAGGGGGACTTGAAGGTTGGGGAAGCTGTGGAGACCCCGTGATATGGAACCTGAGACCCTTCAAGGCCCTAGAAAGAAGCCAGAGAGGGGGCCACCAAACTATGGTCCCTGCAGGTCCCCAAGTCAGAGGGAAGTGAAGATATGATGCCAACTATGATTTTACATATATGAATGTCATAGTTTTTTAGAATGCATTACTCCAAAGATATTTGTGTTTCTCAAAGCAGAAGTGGCTACATGTACCATAATGTACCATAATATACAAGATATACTGAATGTACAATATGAATGCACTTTAAAAACACCACAGCTAATTTCAGAGCTGAGTCACTTGGGATGTGTCTCAACATGAGATAAGGCATTGTCCACTATAACTCAGAGATCAGCTCTGTGCTCTTCCTCATGGAATGAAGTCTCAAGATTGTTATTGATAGTTATTCTTCATAGCTAATTTTACTGAGCATTGGACAGAGCTGGCACTGAACAACTATGTTGGAAGTTGAAAAAAAATTAATATATTTTATATGTATGTGTGTGTATATGTGAGTGTGCACAGGGTGTATAAATCCATTAATCAATATATACATGTATAAATATATGTGTATAAATATATATGTTTATGTATTTTGAAATAAAAGGGAATGAACAATTTTATGACAGGATGTTTACCTCTTTAAGATGAGTATAAAAAGATCATTTCTATTGATGCATAGGAGGGATTTGAAATTTTCAGTTCACAAATGTAAATGAGGCTAGCTGGACCACCTACATCATGCCTAGGGGTTTCTCTCAAGACTCCTCCTGACCCAGTAATAAAGGGAAAGATGGGAAGGCTTTTCCTGGCATAGTGTCATACAACTCAGTAATTACAGCTGCATTGCCTGGATTTCAACACTAGTTCTGTCCCTTCTTAGATGAACCACTTAGGGCAATTTGCTTATCCTCTCTGTTCCTCCATGTACTCTTCAGAAAGTGGGATTGATGGTAACAGTGTCCTCCTCAGAGAGCTTGTAAGAATATTAATATAAAAATGCTTAAAATATTCCACTTAAATGTTAGATTGTTACTATGAACATTAATGTTCAAAGCAATCTTGAGAGACCACAGTTTACAACTTCACAGATAAATGAAGGGCCCATCTCCTCTAAGCCCTCTCACTCCATTCACATTGGGAACATTCCTTACTTCTAAGGGGCCAATTGCTGTCCTTACCAAAGCTTGTGTCTCTGCATATTATTTAAATTTCTGTCCTCTTAGCAGCAACAGATTTTCATGATTCCTTAGTAAATGGACTGACCACAACCTTCTGTCCTCCAGGAGAGAAGAATCTTTTGATGAGGATAATTCTGATAAGTTTTGTGTAACCTTAAACAGGATAGGTCTTAATCATATTACAGGAGTAATTTGTAAGAGAATGAAAATCAGACAGAAAGAAATCCACAGTAGGAGCAGCCAGAAGTGCAAAATCCACAGAACCCAAAGAAAGGGGAGAGACCTGGAGACTCTGCACTGTGCCTTTCCATGTGACTAACTGAGGGCCAAGGATCACCAGAAGCCAGGCCCAGCATGCCAGTCTACTAGGAGAAAGCATCACCTTGATGATGCCATGACTTGGAATTTCTCTTAGCCTCAAAATCATGAGCTAATAAATTCCCATTGTTTAAGCCAACCACTTGCATGGTATTTGAGCAACCAAAGAAACTAAAACACTCCTCAAATAATTTTATTTAAACATCCCAATGATCAATTTTAGTCTCTCCTCTCTACTTATTTCATACCCTGTACTAGCATCTGACCCATTTCTTTGATTGGCAACATTTCCTTCATTTCTGTCCCTAAAATGACAGTGACCATACTATCATCTGGATCTCATTTTTGAGCCTCTACCTCTGTATGCTTGTGTGTTATGTAAGGCCAAATACAATTTTAAAAATGAGAAAGTCTTTATTGTCCCTGTTGACATAACGGAAGAGACAACCTTCTTCCTTCCATCTCTTTGAGTATTTACTTTAGAAAACCCATAGTTGTAAGTAATACCACTTTCGTTGGCTTTTTGAAATGCACATATTTGAAATGTGTGTACAAGTTTAAATGAGCCTCTTGCAAATTTTACCACACAGCGTAAGAAAGAAAGGAAGCCATTTCTTTGAAATGTAATCAAAGAAAATTTCTCCTAATTTCCTGATAATTGATGAGCATAAATTCTGGAGGTGGAGGTTTAGGGAGATGTGTTTCTAGATCCAAAAGTAAACCTATCTCTTGTCATGAAGATACGAGAAACAACTTGAGAATATGTATAAGTGGTTTATATCTGTGTAGTCACATAAAAAAGCTTAAGATTTCATTCTGTCTTTGAATCTCTTTGCAGATTGCTTCTAATGCACCACATTTTCCTTTAATGTTTGTTCAATGATAAAATTGTTTTTTCTTTCTCTTCTAACTTTGTAGAAAGGTTTCCTAGGATGGGGGATGATTTTGTATTTTGTTATATTTCCCCGAGTTCTGACACCTAAATTAAACTGTATCTCAAATTGAAGACATTACCTTCTCCCAAATAAGTGAATGTTACATCTTAATTAATGCCTTCATTAGACATCCAGGAATTAATTCTTGAAAACCCCTTTCAGCACCACAGAAACCCAATGGAGCACTGAGTACAATTATCATCCTTCATCACCTCCCAATCTCTCACACACAAATAACCACACATTATTCATTTTCCTTCAGTGTCAGTTTAAATATTATTCCCTCTGAATTATCTGAACTCCCACCTATGTCAGCATTTCCCTTCTCAGGCCAAGTTCCCTTGAACAGAACACTACTTCATCTTCAGGCAATACCTGTAGTTTGTCATTATATATTTATTTATTCATTCTTTTCATTGTCTCCCATCTTCCCCCCTGGAACTATTTGTGGAAAAATAGACCCCAGAATCTTAAAATAAGAGAGGTTCCCCTCAGCCCATTATATATGAATTAAATTCCAGAGGAATTCCTCCTCAACAATAATCAAATCTGCCCTCAGATAGCCTGCCTTCAAATGTCTGCAGAGATCACACAATTATCTTAAGATTAAATTTCATTTTCAAAATAACAGAGGTCCATCTCTCCCAGGGAAAATTCTCAACAGTACTCACCTGAACTCAAAAAGTTGGAAAATCCAGGGACACTGGGTCATTATTGAAGGTGCTATCACCACATTGCAGAGCTCAGAGATTCATTCTTTTTTATTTTAATAGAGAAGATGCGGGTTTACAGAACAATCATTCATAAAATACAGGATTCCCATATACCATGCACCAACAACAACCTGCATTGGTATGGAATACTTGTTACAATTTATGATAGCACATTTTAATATTTGTACTATTAATAAATGTCCATAATTTAAATTATGGCTAAATGTTTGTGTAGTGTATTTCCATAGATTTCAAATTTTTATGTTACCATATAAGCAAGCTAATATTTCCCCTTTTAATCATATTCAGATATATATTTCAGTGCTGTTAATTGTATTCATAATGTGCTACCATCACGACTATCCATTACCAAAACATTTCCATTACTCCAAATAGGAACCCTATACATTATAAGCCTTAACTTCCCATTCCTTATCCCACCCCACTTCTGGTAACCTATATTCCAGATTGTTACTCTATGAGTTTGTTCTAATTGTTTCAGATCAGGGAGATCATACAATATTTGTCATTTTATGCCTTTCTTATTTCACTCAACATGATGTCTTCAAGGCTAACCCTTGTTGTCACATTGAGGCAAGTTAGTATAGTTAAAGTCAGAAGATGACTCAGGCCTGACCATGTTTGCAGACAAAATGGCTGGTAGACCACATGGCTATGAGACCCCACCCAGAAACCTCATGAGGGGAATGCTATCAGAAAGATCCCATGGGACCATGGCCACATGATCCCATCTGGAACAAGATCCCATTTGGAACAAGATCCCATTTGAGGTCAAGAGGAAGTGCCTGGTACCTTCAAACAAAAGGACTCTCCATTGACCACCTGAGAGCTAACAGGTGGGGTAACCAATCAGAAGAGCAAAGAACTTTGGCCTTTCCCCAACATTATGAAGGGGGAGGAGTAAAAGTCTAAAAAGCCTAACTTGGGGCCACATGTGTGCATCTCACTCTGCAGCACACCCACAGTCTATGTCTAGGACTGTGTACTCTTTTCTTGTTTCTTAATAAACTATTTACTCCCTTGCCTACCCTGTAGTATGTCCTTAAATTCTTTTATGTGACAAGAGCCAAGAACCCATAGCAACATGTATCAGGATTTCATTTCTTTTTGCAGCTGAATAATATTCCATTTATGTACATACCACAATATATACCACATTTTATTTATCTTTCATTTGTTCATGGACTCGGGTTGTCAAAGCTTCTTTCTTGCCCTAGAAAAATCACTATTGATAGTGCCTTTTTATGCTGTTAATAATATTACCAGCCATGCATAAAAAGGGTGCTCTCTGTTTACCTTGAATGCCAATGAAGAAAAATCTAATCAAAGTATGACTAAAGAACAAAATTTCTCTCTAATTATTTAAAACATGTATATACAGATAATGAAAATAGGTTATAACTTTTCATTCTGTAATTGCTCTAAAATATCCAAAAGCAATCTCCATACCTTTTCCCAGAGTTCTCACTGTTTTGTGGATTCTGGTTTTGGGGAGGAAGCAATACTGTAGAGAACTTTGAGAAAGAGGATCAGTCCTGCTGAAGAATTGTAAAACTACCAATATTCTCTCAGGTTGGGAGTATCAGTGTTGTTCTGTGTAAGGACAAATAGCTATGCTGCCAATACATATTTAATTGAAAGCTATTTTTTCATGCAACTAGAGTGCATATACTTTACTATTAAGGAAAAAAATAACACAGAACACAGATCTCTTCAATTCAGAATTATTGGATGTCAGAAAGACTTTAAAATCCTGCAAATCTCAAATATTAGGCATTCAAAGGGATGAATTATACAGTTTCATTACTGATTTGACTGTAAATAGACTGTATTTCAACTATTTTTAAATAAAATTAAGTCTTAGTGTTGGCGTTTGGGAACTGGGTCGGTGAAAACGGTGCCGCGGATGAGAGAGAAAGAGACAAAGAGAAGAAGAAACTGGGATCAGGGGTCTCTTCGTCCGATATGGAGAGAAGAGCCCAGCCACCTCACAAAGTGTGGCTTTTATTCTGGCTTTAGAACAAAGAAAACACAAGTGAGCATGTGCAAGGCAACAGATACTTGACAGTTACATCTTCCTGAAATCAACAAATCTTAAAGGTCA
>JAQZBX010052988.1:0-18979 GCA_029593785.1 Cabassous unicinctus | reverse complement strand
TCAATTATATGACCTTAATCTTGCATCTTCAGGACCAGAGTAGAATTATTAAGGAAAATAGAGAAGTTGTTGTACCTAATGTGTACAGTAGAAATTCCTCTTTGCTTTAGTTTGAAGATAGATGTCTATTGACCTATTTTCCAATTCATTAATCTTGCCATCTTGCCAGGAAGCAGAAATTCTCAATTTATGTTTAAATCTGAGGAAATAAAAAGTGATTTAGAATCTCTAAATGTATAGGCAGGTGTGATGGTTAGGCTAATGTGTCAACTCGGCTAGGTCACTGTGTCCAGGTGTTTGTTCCAGCAAGCACTGGGCTAATTGTAATACAAGAGCATTTATGGACTTCAATCACCAGTGAGTTTACTGCATGGATGGCTGACTACATCTGCATCAATCAGGGAGATTATATCATCAGTGGGGGTGCTTTTATCCAATCAGTTGAATGACTTAAAAGGGGAAGTGATTTCAACATTCAGAGAGAATTTCCCAGCTCTTCGTTGGACAGGCAACTTCTCCCAGAGACTCATCAATGATCTTTTGTCGGACTTTCATTGGAGCCACTGGTTTGCAGCCGGCCTGCAGAACCTGGACTTGTGTATTCCCACGGTCCCATGAGAGACTCTTTTAAAATATCATATTATTGACAGATGTTTCCTGTTGATTCTGTTTCCCAAGAGAACCCTGACTAATACAGCTTGGTACCAGGAGTGGTTCTTGAGGGACAGAGTCTTAAACATGGGATGTCTGAGGTGGTTCTGGGAGTTTGTAATTGGCTCTCTACTCTCATTGGACTCAGGGGTACCAATGACTCCCTTTCCAATAATGAGTTTGCTAACAGTCCATGGCATGAGCTGGCAATAGAGATATGAAAAATAGCATCATTGGATTCCCATACTTCCACACTTATAAGAAGCAAGGATCTGGGTGAGAGTGCTTTCAACACCTTAACAGAATTTTGTGGAGTAAAAAAACATAATGATGTTGGCTGGCTCCTCCTAGATACTTTGGATACAGTTACAAAAGAAAGAGATGAGCTAAAGTCTTCAAATTTGAAACTTAAATGCCGCATGGATGATATGAAAGTTTCTACGTATGCCTTGAAAGAAAATCTTGTCTCCTGTAGCCAAGACTTGAGATATCTGAGAATCAAAGCCATACTCTCATTGTACAAGTAGCAGAATTATAGAGGAAACTAAAATCTCAACCTCACAGGGTTTCTGCAATTAAAGTGAAGGCATTGATTGGAAAGGAGTGGAACCCTGAGGATTGGGATGGAGATATATGGGATGATGATAATATTGGTGGGAACATTGGACCCCTAAATTCTTCCAAGACTTTACCAGATAAACCTGCTATGGCCTGCCCTGTGGAGACCACATCTTGTCAACCTTGCATCATCCAGCCTTCAGCCTGCCCCAGGGAGTCTGGACTTCCTTTCAGCCCTGAGGTGGGTACAAGCCAAATGGAAGCCTGCACGTCCCAGCCTCTTGCCTGCCCCAGGGAGTCTGGACCTCCTCCCAGCCCTGAGGCAGGTAGCAGCCTAAATCCAGCATGCACTGCCCAGCCACCCCTTGCCCCAGAGAGTCTGGACCACCTCCCAGCCACAAGGCAGGTACCAGCCAATCTCCAGCGTGCACTGCCCAACTTCCAGTCTGCCCTGAGGAATCTGTCTTCCAACCCCTGCCTGAAGAGAATAATCCTGTCTCACCAGAAGAAAATGCAAAGGAATGCCCTCAGGTCAGTATCCTGCAAGACATCTCTAATCCTTCTCCTTACCCCCACCCCCCACCCCTCTTGTCTTCAAGACCCATTACAAGGTTAAAATCACAACAAGCCCCCAAAGGTGAAATACAAAGTGTGACCCATGAGGAAGTACACTATACCCTGAAAGACCTGTATGAGTTTTCCAACTTATATAGACAGAAATCAGGGGAATATGTGTGGGAATGGATACTAAGGGTATGGGATAATGGTGGAAGGAATATAAAGTTGGATCAGGCTGAATTTATTGATATGGGCCCACTAAGCAGAAATTCTGGATTCAATGCTGTAGCTTGAGGGGTTAGAAAGGCTCTAACAGTTTGTTTGGGTGGCTGACTGAAGCATGGACCAAACAATGGCCTAGCATGTCTGATATTGAGATGCCTGATTTGCCGTGGTATACAGTAGATGAGGGGATTCAAAGGCTTAGAGATATTGGAATGCTAGAATGGACTTACCATTTGAGACTTGCCCACCCACCTCAGGAATGTCCAGAGGACACACCTTTAACCAGGACTGTGAGGAATAAATTTGTAAGACTTAACTCCATCTTCTCTGAAGAGCTCTTTTCTGCAGTCCAGATATTACTGTAGGCGGGGGGCTGTAATGGAATTGGAATCCTTAAATATTATGGGGATGATCAGATCTCAGCCCGGTAAAAGTCAAGTATCCGCAGATAATCGCCACAGGCAAGGTGGGCGTGGCTACCGCAATGAAAGACGGATTCAAAACAGCACACAGAATAGTCTGAGTTGCATGGAGTTATGGCGTTGGCTAATAGATCATGGGGTACCCAGAAGTGAAATACATGGGTATCTACTAAATTTCTTCTGGATCTGTATAAGCAGAAGAATTCTAGGTCAAGTGAACAAAATCCTAACTCTAATTACAGATGCAGAGAATCATGGCCCCTAAATCAATTCCCAGAATTGAGACAGTTTACAGACCCAGAGCCCCTTGAATGAGAAGAAGGCCAGGTCCCCTTGGGGAAGGATCCTGTTAAACTGCCAAAAATTTATACAGTTAATCTTCCTCCCCCTTTTTCCCAGGGAGACCTATGGCCTTTTGCCAGAGTAACTGTGCATTGAGGAAAAGGAAATGATCAGACATTTCAGGGATTATTAGACACTGCCTCAGAAGTCACATTAATTCCAGGAGACTCAAAACGTCACTGTGGTCCACCAGTCAGAGTAGGGGCTTATGGAGATTGATGGAGTTTTAGCTCACGTCCATCTCACAGTGGGTCCAGTGGGTCCCCGGACCCATTCTATGGTTGTTTCTCCAGTTCCAGAATGCATAATTGGAATAGACATACTCAGTAACTGGCAGAATCCCTACATTGGATGCCTGACTCATGGATTGAGCGCTGTTATGGTTGGAAAGGCCAAATGGAAGCATCTAAAACTGCTCCTGCCTAGTGAAATAGTAAATCAAAGGCAATACCGGATTCCTGGAGGTATTGCAGAGATTAGTGCCACCATCAAGGATTTGAAGGATGCACGGGTGGTGATTCCCACCACATCCCCATTCAACTCTCCTATTTGGCCTGTGTAGAAAACAGATGGATCTTGGAGGATGACAGTAGATTATCGTAGACTTAACCAGGTGGTGACTCCAAGTGCAGCTGCTAACCCAGATGTGGTATCATTGTTTGAGCAAATCAACACTTCCCCTGGTACCTGGTATGACGTTGTTGATCTGACAAATGCTTTTTTCTCAATTGCCATTAGTAAGGACCACCAGAAACAGTTTGCTTTCAGCTGGCAAGGCCAGCAGTATACCTTCACTGTCCTGCCTCAGGGGTATATCACCTCTCCAGCCCTATGTCATAATATTGTCCACAGGGAACTTGATCGTCTCTTCCTCCCACGAGACATCACACTGGTCCATTATATTGATGATATCATGTTGATAGGACCTACTGAGCAAGAAGTAGCAAAGATTCTAGATTTTTGGTAAGGCATTTGCATGATAGAGGATGGGAGATAAATCCAACAAAAATACAGGGTCCTTCCACCTCAGTGAAATTTCTAGGTGTCCAGTGGTGTGGGGCCTGTCGAGATATCCCTTCTAAAGTAAAGGATAAGCTGTTGCACCTGGCCCCTCCTATGGCCAAAAAAGAGGCACAATGCTTAGTTGGCCTCTTTGGATTTTGGAGACAACACATTCCTCATTTGGGTGTGCTACTCCAGCCCATTTACTGAGTGACCAGAAAAGCTGCTAGTTTTTATTGGGGACTGGAAAAAGAGGAAGCCCTGTGACAGGTCCAGGCTGCTGTGCAAGCTGCACTACTACTTGGACCATATGATCCAGCAGATCCAATGGGGCTGGAAGTTTCAGTGGCAAATAGAGATGCTGTCTGGAGCCATTGGCAGGCCCCTATAGGGGAATCACAATGCAGACCTTTAGGATTTTGGAACAAACCTTGCCATTCTCTGCGGTAAACTACTCCCCTTTTGAGAAGCAGCTTTTGGCTTGCTACTGTGCTTTAGTAGAGACTGAATGCTGAACCATGGGCCATCAAGTTACCATGATATCTGAGCTGCCTATCATGAGCTGGGTATTGTCTGACCCACCAAACCATAAAGTTGTTCACAGCAACACTCCATAATAAAGTGGAAGTGGTATATACAAGATAGGGCTCGAGCAGGTCCTGAAGGCACAAGTTACATGAGGAAATACCCCAAATGCCCATGGTCACAATCCCTGCCATGTTACTTTCTCTTTCCCAGCCCACAGCTTTGGCCTCTTGGGGAGTCCCTTACAATCATTTGACTGAGGATGAGAAAACTCAGGCCTGGTTTACAGATGGTTCTGCATGATATGCAGGTACCACCCAAAAGTGGATAGCTGCAGCACTGCAGCCCTTTTCTGGGACATCCTTGAAGGATAGCATTGAGGGCAAATCCTCCCAGTGGGCAGAGCTTCGAGCAGTGCATCTAGTTGTTCATTTTGCTTGGAAGAAGAAATGGCCAGAGGTGTGTTTGTACACTGATTCATGGGCTGTTGCCAATGGTTTGGCTGGATGGTTAAGGACTTGGAAGGAACATGATTGGAAAATTGGTGACAAGGAAGTCTGGGGAAGAGCTATGTGGATAGATCTTTCTGAGTGGGCAAAAAACATGAACATATTTGTGTCGCACATGAATGCTCACAAGAGGGTGACTTCAGCAGAGGGAAAGTTTAATAATCAAGTGGATAAGATGGCCCACTCTGTGGCTAATGCTCAGCCTCTTTCCCCAGCCACTCCTGTCATTGCCCAATGGGCTCATGAACAAAGTGGCCATGGAGGTAGGATGGAGGTTATGCATGGACTCAGCAACATGGACTTCCCCTCACCAAGGCTGACTTGGCTACAGTCACTGCTGAATACCCAATCTGCTAGCAGTAGAGCCCCACACTCAGCCCCAGATATGGCACCAGCCTGCTACCTGGTGGCAGGTGGACTACATTGGGCCACTTCCACCATGGAAGGGGCAGTGATTTGTTTTAACTAGAATAGACACATACTCTGGCTATGGGTTTGCATTTCCGGCACACAATGCTTCTTCCAAAACTACCATCGGTGGACTTACTGAATGTCTTATCTACCACCATGGCATTCCACACAGCATTGCTTCTGATCAAGGAACCCATTTCACAGCAAATGTTGTGTGGGAATGGGTACATGCCCATGGAATTCACTGGCCTTACCATGTTCCCCATCACCCTGAAGCAGCTGGATTAAAAGAACAGTGGAATGGCCTTTTGAAGACCCAATTACAGTGCCAACTAGGTGGCAATACCTTGCAGGGCTGGGGGAATGTTCTCCAGGAGGCTGTGTATGCTCTGAAGCAACATCCTCTCTATGGTGCTGTTTCTCCCATAGCCAGGATTCATGGGTTCAGGAATCAAGGGGTGGAAATGGGAGTGGCACCACTCACTATTACCACTAGGAAAATTTTTGCTTCCTGTCCCTGCAACCTTAAGCTCTGCTGGTCTACAGGTTTTAGTTCCAAAAGGAGGAGTGCTGCCACCAGGGAACATAACAATGATTCCATTGAAATGGAAGTTAAGACTGCCACCTGGCCACTTTGGGCTCCTCTTACCTGGGAATCAACAGGCAAAGAAGGGAATTACTGTACTGTCTGGGGTAATTGATTCTGACTATCAAGGGGAAATAAGACTACATCTACATAATGGCGGTAAAGAGGAGTTTGCCTGGAATGCAGGAGATCCTTGTGGGTGTCTCCTAGTCCTGCCATGCCCTGTGATTAAAATCAATGGAAAATTGCAACAAACCAATTCAAGGAGGACTAACAATGGCCCAGAATCTTCAGGAATGAAAGTTTGGGTCACCCCACCACGCAAAGAAGCCAAGCCAGCTGAAGTGCTTGCTGAAGGTAATGGGAACATGGAATGGGTAGTGGAAGAAGGTAGTGATAAATATGAACTTTGACCACCTGACCAGTTACAGAAATGAGGACTGTAATAGTCATGAACCCTTCTTCCATGTTTTGTTATGAGTATGATTATATATGTACACAAAATGAATTTCTTTGTTTTCTTCCCCAACTTTTTCCCCTATCATGAAAATTTGTATTAATTCCACAGCATAATATTTAAGGATGTCAAGTTTAAGAGTGAATATTACCCAAGGACTTGCACCCTGTTTTGTGGGGAATTAATGTGTTTCCGGTTGTACGTAGGGGAGTTGAACATTGTTAGGTGGAAATATATATGTATGCTTGTCTGTTATTGTTTTTACTTAGAGACTAATTATGGTTTAGGGTAATGTGTATGATTGCCGAGTTGACAAGCGGTGGACTGTGATGGTTAGGCTAATGTGTCAACTCGGCCAGGTAACTGTGTCCAGGTGTTTGTCCCAGCAAGCACTGGGCTAATTGTAATACAAGAGCATTTATGGACTTCAATCACCAGTGAGTTTACTGCATGGATGGCTGATAACATCTGCATCAATCAGGGATATTACATCATCAATGGGTGATGCTTTTATCCAATCAGTTGAATGACTTAAAAGGGGAAGTGATTTCAACATTCAGAGAGAATTTCCCAGCTCGTCGTTGGACAGGCAACTTCTCCCAGAGACTCATCAATGACCTTTTGTCGGACTTTCATTGGAGCCACTGGTTTGCAGCCTGCCTGCGGAACCTGGACTTGTGCATCCCCACGGTCGCGTGAGAGTCTCTTTTAAAATCTCATATAATTGACAGATATCACCTGTTGATTCTGTTTCCCGAGAGAACCCTGACTAATACAGCAGGGTTTGTTATTTTTTGGGGGGAGGGGGAGGCTTAAGTTTCGTGTGATCAGGCAATAAATCAGTCATATATTTTCTCCTGAAAATAAAAATAAAAAAACAACAAAAATAACCCCCCTCCACTTTCTTGACTGGGATGAATAATGGGAGATTGTAGAAAATAACATTCAGATTTTGGAAAACAGTGAAGTTCTGACAGCTGGCATTCTGGGAATAGCATGAAGTAAGAGCCCCATAGTTCACAATGTAGATTTTCACTTAGTCCTTGATACGCAGCTGCATATTTCATTACTGTCCTCCACAGTGTTACTGTGAATCATGAATGAATTCTCTAGCACAACTTTTAAAAATAAATAAATGGCAAGAAAAAAACCCTGCAATATTCTACAGGATAATGTAGAGGAGTTGTTTCCTATCTGTGTGAAAAATGCTTTTGGGAAATAAAATATTCTGCCTGTAATCCAATGTATGTTTTAGCCCTACATGCTTTGAAAACTGATGCTCAAGCTTCTAGATTTAAGGTGTTTTGAACTTGAAACTTATTTTTCTCAGTCCATCCACAGATGGTTGTAACCTTCACCACTCTGCTAAGTCAGTTACCTAACACTCTTCTCTATTTTGCAAAAATATACAGAAATCTTTCACCTACAAACATTCTATGTTTGGTTCTTTTTATTGTTGTGGAGTAACTCAGTATTTTTTATACTTATTTTCATGAATATTTAGAAGGGAGAGTAAATATATTGTTATAAATATTTCAACATGTTTAAAAAAATTCCAAGTTTTTATATATATATATACACACACACACACAATTCCTAGTTTTTTTTTTTTATAATAAATTAATGACAAATAGGAGAATGTTCTCTCATGAACTGTAACAAATGCATAATACTAATACAGTATGTTAATAATTGGGTGAGTTGGGGAGAAAATACACCAAATGCAAGATATGGTGTATTAGTAAGCCAAAGGGAATGCAAAATACTAGAAATGGGTTGGTCTTTATAAAGGATATTTATTTGGGTTAGAAGTCCACAGTTACCAGGCCATAAAGCATAAGTTTCTTCCATCACCAAAGCCCATTGCCATGTGTTGGAACAAGACAGCTGCCAATGTTTGCCAGGGTTCAGGCTTCTTGGGTTCCTCTCTTCCCGGGGCTCATTTCTCTCCAGGCTTAACTCCTGTTTCCTCCACAAGGTCAGTTGTAGACTATCAGGTGAACGGCTTGATTCTCTTTTCCGGGGCCTTCTCTCCAACATCAAAACTCCAACATCAAAACTGCTCTTTCTGTCCTTTGCCTTCCTTTTATATTTGATTCCCCCACCCACCAAGGGGTGGGGCTCAACACCCTATTGAGGTGGCCCAGTTAACACCCTAATCATAACTTAATCATGCCCAGATTAGCAAACCAGTTTACAAGCATGATCCAGTTATATTTTTAGAATTCATAATTACATCAAATTGCCCAATGGATGCACTCCACCCTCTGAATTCCAAAAATACATTACAATATTCAAAAAACTTTAAATCAGTAGCAATTCAAGTACAAAATCATATCACAGGCAGTTTAAAGAAATGCAGTTTGTCTTGGGGCAAAGTCCTGTCTGCTATAGACCTCTGAAAGTTACAAAACCATTTAACTGCTTCCAATATACAAATGGAAAGAGAGAGGATAAATATTTTCATTACCATAAGGAGGAATTGGGATGTTAAACATAAGTCATGGATCCTCTACAGTTCAGTAAACCTGCAGGGCATCCTCGATTTGATTTCAAAGTCTGAGAGTCATTCTTAAGATGATAGTTTCTTCTTCTTGGGGCCACATAAGGACTCGCCCTTTCCACAGGCTTGCCCAAGGGCCATTTTCTTGGTGCCACCCTCATCAAGCATCTGGGTGTCAACCAAGCTCCAGACCTCACCCGACAAGGGTGTTGGGGTGATTGCCACACCTTACCCAATCTTTGGGTTAGAGTCTTAGCCTCCCTAGTACAGTGAGGTGAAGACAACATTCCCCTTAACCTTTGGCATACAGGTTCAACCCTCTCAGAGCAACGAGTTGACCACCTGGCCTTCCCTCACACTTGGCATGCAGGTTCAACACTCTCAGAGCAATGGGTTGACTACCTGGCCTTCTCTAATCTGTGGGGGACAGGTACACCCCTCTCAGATCTATGGGGTGTGGACCTTAACCGCCCTAATCTGTGAGGAATGTGCTCCACCCTCCCAGCATCCTGGGGTGGCAAACTCTCCCAGAACATTGGGTGGGGACATCCACCATCTTCAAGTGCTTGGGAAAACTCACCCTTTCTGTACATATGGGTGGGGCTCCTCTGTTGGCCGAAGGAGTTGTCTTAATCCCAGATCTCTGCTTCCATGGTTTTCTTCTTAAAGCTGTTTCTCCTTCAATCACTCTTTTCCATGTCCTCTTTTGTCCAAGCTGACAGTAGTTTTGTTCATACATCTTTCTCAAAAACTTTGTTGGTTTAGCATGTAGGAAGCAGGATCCAAGCCATCAGACAGTAAGACTTTCCACAAGTCTTTCCTAGATAACTGCATCTTCAATTCTGATTTACAAGTTCCAAGTTAAGTAAAGTCTTCAAATGGGGCATTTTCATATGGGAATTTGATTTCCACAAAATTGGAAGTTCTGGAATCAATTTTGTTTTCTTTGTGCCCAAAAGTTCAGTCCTTAGTGTATTTTGCTCATCTAGTATTTTGCTGTAAGCTGCAAACAGAAGCCAAGCCACATTCTCTGAGTTTACCTTAGAAAGTTCTTTAGCTAAATGCTTTGGTTCACCATTTTCAAATTCTGTCTTCCTTATAACACCAGGAGTTAATCTTGCTATTGTGCAATTTTAAAACATGAATCACCTTTCCTCCAGTTTCCAATAATAGTTTCAGCATTTACTTCTAAGGCATCATAAAAAGTCTCTTTAGCATCCATATTGCTATCAACAGTTTCTTCAAAGCAATCTAGGCCTTTTCCATGAAGCATTTCATAATTCCTCCAAAAATTACCTCTTACCCATTTATAAAACTGTTCCAACATTTTGTTAATTACAAAAGCACTTCCACACTCCTTCATACCAATTTCTGTATTAGTCTACCAAAGGGATGATAATGTGAAATACCAGAAATGGGTTGGTCTTTATAAAGGGTATTTATTTGGGGTAGAAGTCCACAATTACCAGTCCATAAAGCATAAGTTTCTTCCATCACCAAAGTCCATTGCCATGTTTTGGAGCAAGACTGCTGCCGATGTTTGCCAGGGTTCAGGCCTCTTGGGTTCCTCTCTTCCCGGGGTTGCGTTTCTCTCCGGGCTTAACTCCTCTGTTTCCTCCACAAGGTCAACTGTAGACTATCAGGTGAATGGCTCGCTTCTCTTCTCCTGGGGCCTTGTATCCAACATCAAAACTCCAATATCAAAACTGCTTTCTCTGTCTTTTGCCTTGCCTTTTGTATTTGACTCCCCTACCCACCAAGGGGTGGGACTCAAGGCCCTACTGAGGTGGCCTGGTTAACACCCTAATCATAACTTAATCATGACCAGATTAGCAAAACAGTTTACAAACATGATCCAATTATATTTTTGGAGTTCATAATTACATCAAATTGTCCAACGGCTACATATGGGCTATAGTTAGTAGTAATATTTTGATGATACTGAATCCCATATGTAGCCATCTGGGAATTTGATGTAATTATGAATTCCAAAAATGTAATTGGATCATGCTTGTAAACTGATCAGTAGGGCATTGAGCCCCACCCCTTGGTGGGTGGGGAATCAAATATAAAAGGCATGGTAAGAACAGAGTTGAAGCAGTTTTTGAGAAGCAGTTTTGATGTTGGAGAAAAGGCTCCAGAAGAAGAGAAGTGAGACGCTCAACTGATAGTCTACAGCTGACCTTGTGGAGGAACCAGAAGAGCTAAGCCCGGAGAGAAACATAGCCCCGGGAAGAGAGGGACACAAGAAGCCTGAACCCTGGCAAACGTTGGCAGCTGTCTTACTCCAACACAAGGCAATGAACTGTGGTGAGAGAAGAAACTTATCGCTTTATGGCCTGGTATCTGTGGACTTCTACCCCAAATAAATACCCTTTATAAAGACCAACCCATTTTTGGTAATTCACATTAGCACCCCTTTGGCTAACAAATACAGAATTTGGAACCGAGGAGTGGGGAAGTGCTTTTGTAAGTACCAAAATGTTGGAACGGTTTTATAAATGGCTAAGGGGTATTTTTTTTGGAGGAATTGTGAAATGCTTGATGGAAAAGGCCTAGATTGCTTTGAAGAGACTGTTGATAGTAATATGGATGCTAAAGAGACTTTCTATGATGCCTTAGAAGTAAATGATGAAACTCTTATTGGAAACTGGAGGAAAGGTGATCCATGTTTTACAGTTGCAGAGAACTTAAGAAGATTAACTCCTGGTGTTATATGGAAGACAGAATTTGAAAATGGTGAACCAAAGCATTTAGCTAAAGAACTTTCCAAGGTAAACTCGGAGAATGTGGCTTGGCTTCTCCTTGCAGCTTACAGCAAAATACTAGGTGAGCGAAATACACTAAAGACAACTTTTGGGCACAAAGAAAACAAAAACTGATTGTGAAACTTCCAAGTTTCTGGAAATCAAATTCCCAGAGGAAAATGCCGTATTTGAAGACTTAGCTAAATCTGGAACTTGTAAATCAGAATTGAAGATGCAGTTATCTAGGAAAGACTTGTGGAAAGTCTTACTGTCTGATGGCTTGGATCCTGTTACCTGCATGCTAAACCAACAAAGTTTTTGAGAAAGATGTATGAACAAAACTACTGTCAGCTTGGACAAAAGAGGACATGGAAAAGAGAGATTGAAGGAGAAACAGCTTTAAGAAGAAAACCATGGAAGCAGAGATCTGGGATTAAGACATCTCCTTGGGCCAACAGAGGAGCCCCACCCATATGTACAGAAAGGGTGAGTTTTCCCAAGCAGTTGAAGATTGTGGATGTCCCCACCTGATGTTCTGGGAGAGTTTTGCCACCCCAGGGTGCAGGGAGGGTGGAGCACATTCCTCAAAGATTAGGGTGGTTAAGGTCGACACCCCATAGGTCTGAGAGGGGTGTACCTGTCCCCCATGGATTAGAGAAACCCAGGTAGTCAACCCATTGCTCTGAGAGTGTTGAACCTGCATGCCAAGTGTTAGGGAAGGCCAGGTGGTCAACTCGTTGCTCTGAGAGGGTTGAACCTGTATGCCAAAGGTTAGGGGTTATGTTGTCTTCACCTCACTGTACTAGGGGGACTAGGACTCTAATCCAAAGTTTGGGTAAGGTATGGCAATCACCCCAACACTCTTGGAGGGTGAGGTCTGGAGCTTGGTTGACACCCAGATGCTTTATGAGGGTGGAACCAAGAAAGTGGCCATTGGGCAAGCCTGTGGAAAGGGTGGGTTCCCATGTGTCCCCAAGGAGAAGGAACCATAATCTTAAGAATGACTCTCAGACTTTGAAATCAAATGGAGGATGCCCTGCAGTGTTACTGAATTGCAGAGGATCCATGACTCACGTTTAAAATCCCAGTTTCTCCTTATGATATTGAAAATATTTATCCTTTGTCTTTCCATTTGTGTATTGGAAGCAGTTAAATGGTTTTGTAAGTTTCAGAGGTCTACAGCAGATATGATTTTGCCTGAAGACAAACTGTATTTCTTTAATCTGATTATGATATGATTTTGTACTTAATTGTTTTTGATTTAAGGTTTTTTGAATATTGTAATGTATTTTTGGAATTCAGAGGGTGGAATGTAGCCATCTGGGAATTTGATGTAATTATGAATTCCAAAAATATAATTGGATCATGCTTGTAAACTGATCTGTTAATCTGGGCATGATTAAATTATGATTAGGGCGTTGACTGGGCCACATCAGTAGGGTGTTAAGCCCCACCCCTTGGTGGGTGGAGAATCAAATATAAATGACATGGCAAGAACAGATTTGAAGCAGTTTTTGAAAAGCAGTTTTGATGTTGGAGAAAAGGCCCCAGAAGAAGAGAAGTGAACCATTCGCCTGATAGTCTACAGCTGACCTTGTGGAGGAACCAGAAGAGCTAAGCCCGGAAAGAAATGCAGCCCCGGGAAGAGAGGAATGCAAGAAGCCTGAACCCTGGCAAACATTGGCAGCTGTCTTACTCCAACACGTGGCAATGAACTGTGGTGAGAGAAGAAACTTATCGCTTTATGGCCTGGTATCTGTGGACTTCTACCCCAAATAAATACCCTTTATAAAGACCAACCCATTTTTGATATTTCACATTAGCACCCCTTCGGTTGACTAATACATATCAGGATAATAGGGGTACAACACCACATATCACACAGTGGTTCAGAGCATTTATTTGGTTCTGAGAACTATGTTCCCACTGTGCTCCATGTCATCCCAATTCCTCACAAAGTTAAACTCTAGCTATTTCCTTAATTAAGCCCTTAATAGGCCTTTCTCTCTTCTATCAAGCTGTTTATGTGTGATGGAGTACATGGTAAGATTAGTGAATTCTGAGGTCGTGAGAAAATTTTCGCCCATTTTGCAATCTCCTGAAACTTCATGGGGTTTCTCTCCCATTATATGACATATATTTATCTTACTGGGGAAATTAGCATATGTGCCAATTCCTGGTCACAGATTTAGTTAGCATGATTCCATTAATATATTCTGAAAAAAATGGTCAGAAGATAAAATTCCTTGAAGAAAAAATTAAGAAAAAGAAGAAAGTACATTTCCCTGGAGAATGGCAGTGACTGTACAATTTTGTACTTTCAATATAAAATGAAATGATTTTGATTCTATTCATGACATCAAAAAGAATGCATTCAACAAGTGGCTATATTTCTGGAATCTATCAAATACAAAAGGCTCAGAAAAAAGAGCTGTGATTCAAGCCCCACTTGTGGAGTAAGTTTCTACAATTGTGCATCATGGAAATACATATTTGGGGCATAGAGACAGAAATGTATAGCAAATTCTCCCTTTATTGCACAGAATAATGAGTCTAGGAAGGGCAAACAGTCTCCTTGTCACTTACATAGCACAGAGTCCAATGGAGCAAGTGGGTCTGTCAATTTGCCAAAAACTGATCCTGGTTGAGGTTGATAGATTGAGCTCAGCCAGCTCCATATTACATGGAATAAAAGAATCCAATATATATTGCTTGAATGTGGTTTTTATCCACTGATGGGGGAGAGTGCCCTGCCACTGAGAACTTCTACTTTGACAAGCATTTTTTAAAGTTTTATTTTATTTATTTATCTCATCCCCCCCACCTTGTTGGCACTCCTGATCTGCTTGGCTTTTTAGTAGGCAACAGGAATGAACCTGAGACCTCCCATGTGGGAAGGAGGTGCCCAATCACTTGAGCCACCTCTGCTCCCTGCTTGTTGTAGCTCTCATTTTGTTTCCTCATTTTGTCTCCTCATTGTGTCATCTCACTGTGTCAGCTTGCCGTGGCCTGTCACGCTGTCTTGCTATAAGCATTATATTTGAGACTGTTTTTTCTCTCTTTCCAGGTTTAAGATTTGACTGGACCTTTTCTTTACTTAATACCTCCTCCAGGTCTTGGAATGACACACAATATAAAAGAGGTGGGGTTAACGGAGAGACATTTGATGGCCACTTAGCAAGTGTTTATGACTGCCCCCAAGAAGGAGGTGGGGATAGATGAGGTCTGGATGATGGCTGCTTAACAGATGTGTGATTTCCCTAACACCACTACAGTTTTGGTGGTGGAGTGAGTCCTCAAGTTCCCTACTGTATTAGTCAGCCAAAGGGGTGCTGATGCAAAATACCAGAAATCGGTTGGTCTTTATAAAGGGTATTTATTTGGGGTAGAAGCTTACAGTTACTGGGCCATAAAGCTTAAGATTCTTCCCTCACCAAAGTCTGTTGCTACGTGTTAGAGCAAGGCAGCTGCCGACGTTTCCCAGGGTTCAGGCTTCTATGGTTCTTCTCTTCCCGGGGCTGCGTTTCTCTCTGGGTTTAGCTACTCTGTTTCCTTCACAAGGCCAGCTGTGAACTGTCAGGCGAATGGTTCTTCCCTTTTCCAAGGGCACTCTCTCCTTCCTCACAACCAAGCTCCTCTGTGCTTACTTCTCTGGGCTCCAGCATTAAAACTCCGAATCAGAAAGCCAACTCAAAACTACTCCAACTCTGTCCTTTGCCATGCCTTTTATATTTGATTCCCCACACACCAAGGGGCAGAGCTCAATGCCCTATAGACATGGCCTAGTCAACACCCTAATCATAACTTAACCATGCCCAGATTAACAGACCAGTTTCCAAGCATAATCCAATATCTATTTTTGGAATTCATACTATATCAAACTGCCAAACTGCTACACCTACTATACCATTTTCCTGGAAGTTCTCTTCAATGATGATATTTTAATCAGATACACACAGAAATTAAGTGGGTTACAAGGTTACATACTTAATCAGTTCTATACTGGGTTCATTACCAATGACTGTTTTGCTCCATGGTTTGTTCTCTTTATACACATTTATTTCACACTAGCCTAAAATGAAAGCCAGGGAGTATTAGAAAACAATGATGATGAAAGACATAGCTAATGGCAAAGTAATGGTATTCAGTGTGGGGTGTTGAGTTAATAGTAAGGTGATAAGGGCAGGTTGAAATTCAGGTATCCAGAAGATATACAAGTGAAAATGTTTAGTAGAGAGTTGAAATACACACACACACACACTACATATATCTACCTTTATTTTTAAAACGATTGTAAATTACAGAAAATTTACAAAGTATAAGGGATTCCCATATACCCCTCCCCCTCCCTTTTTCACATCTTTCTCTATTAATACAATCCTACAATAGTGTGGTACATTTGTGACAACTAATGAATAAATATTGAAGCATTGCTACTAACCAACATCTATGGTTTACATTGTGGTTTACCCTTAATTCTGACGTCCTACAAATGCTCCATGTTCCACCTATTATTCCCTCCCCTTCCCCTAAAAACTTCTGGTGACCACTATCTTTTTATCAATGTTACATGTTCTTCTATTATTACACTACTAATAAGTTTACTTTGTCCGTGGTTGCATTCCCCTCTCCATTATGTTTGCTCATTCCTCAACCTTGAGGATTTTGGGATGGTGATGCCTTTATGTCTCAGTTTGACAGTTGGATTTTAAAAAGTGTAAAATTCAATCAGGGCTACAGAACTAGATCTGGGAATCAGTACTTGTAAATGATAGACTATATCATGAGTTTGGATGAGACCACCCAAGGAAAACAGGTAGAGGGATTGTGGAAGTAAGCCAACAAAAATATGTAGGCATATACCAACAATTGAAAACTGGGAGTGATAGAGAAGTATCCCTGAAGGAGCTCACGAAACATTTTCAAAGAATCATGGGTAAAATCATAGACAATCAGAAAATATCTCTTTCCCCAAGTTGGAATGATTGAGAAAGGGATGTATGAGCAAATAAGATGCAAACTCAGTAATTCTGTTTGGACTATTGAGGGAAGTCACTCCCCTTTTCCTAATAAAAGTTTTTGAGAAGATAAACTCAGAGCTCCTGCCTATAATCTTACCATGGCAAGTTGAGAGAGCCTGATTGAAACACAAAAGAAGCAGAGCCAACAGATAAAAAGAGGAAACCAGTGTGTATAATAAAATGTGGATGCCAGAATTCAGCCATAACCCTATTATAATTCATACTTCTAAACTTACCACCCATCCCAAGAACTGAAAATATTACAAATAATTAAATTTATCTCTAAGAATCTTCTCTATCCTGCTACCTCCCTAATCCTAAAAATGATCAGTAATCTGAATTTTAAATGTATAATCATGTTGCATTTTAAAAAATTAAATATATTCATCACACTTTTTTGAGTTTTGCTTATTTTTGAGTTTAGCATACTGAATTCAGCATTCTGGGAACGACTTTTTTTAAAATCCACATTAAATTACTGAATTTTATATTGATTGTTAAAGGCAGCTATGGACTTATTTTCACATATATACAGTATTTAATTTTGTGATTATTCAAGATTTCTTCATCCATTTTTCTATCAATGAATATTCCGAATATTATGATCAGTGTTACTAAAACAGTTTTGAATGTGTATCCTAAAAAAAGTAATTGATAGGCTGTAGGAAGTACCAAAGTGCCATTATTCAGCTTTACAAAGTACTATCATAAATTTCCACAAGGTGTTTAGAAAATGTAATATAACCATTTGCCAAAAAGGGAGAGGACTGGAATATTTATAAACAATGCTAATAATCCCTGCCTTATGAGTGAAGGATTAAGTAGAATGTTCTATTTTGTTGTTTTGTTTTCATAAGGAAAATGGATAAATTGATAATCCAAAAAATATCTCATGTTTATATTGTTTAATGTCAATTTTTAAATGTCAATTCCTAGCCACTTGATCTGTGATTTGGAATATTCATTCTAGAATACTATAATAAATTGGTATCCTGTAAAGGAAAGAAAGAGTTTCTTGCATGGCAGAAAGACTCCCTCTTATTTATTAAATACAATCAAAACATTTGATTTAGAATATTAGCTTTGAAGGCATGATTATGATTTTATTAATAAGAATCATGTTTATTTAAAATAGTTGCATCTATCCTTACATACCTACTTTCATACTCTTCTTTATTCCAGAACTTTTTGAGGCAAATATTTAAGAAGGACTTGCAAACGGTAGGAGAGACATGATAATGAAGAATATTAGCATATTGCATGATATAATAAGTTTTTTGATTCTTATAATATAGCCTGGACTCCAAATCTTGACCAAGTTGAAAAACAAACTCCTGTTTAGAAAATGAAAATGGGAAGCATCATCCTTACTCTCTTACTGATTTGTTACACATCTGAAGAAATAGATGAATCTTCAGGATCTGATACTTTCTCATGTCAGACTCTGAATTCAGATGCTTCAACCTACAAGATAATCCTTAAATTGTATCACTCAGAAAGACTGCATAATCAAAGATAGATTCATCTTCATTCTATTTCATCCTTTAAAAACCCAATATGATTTAACAGATGTTTAGAGGTTTATATCTATATGTCAAGTGTTTCTCTAGGGCAGGGGTTCTTAACCTTTTTTGTTCCATGGACCACTTTGCCAGTCATGTGAAAACCACAGACACTTTACTAAGTCCACACTATACAATGTATTGTTTATAAATATATCACACCTGCACTGAAACGTCCCCACAAGAATAATGATTTTTTGTATTTCAATTCAAACTCACAGACCCCTGATAAAGAATCCCTGCCTAGGGTAGTATTTCTTGCAGTCATGAGCTATATTGAGGTAATGAGAATGGTGTATTTTTTCAGTCCTACCCATCTCTGAGTCCTACTTATAGATTCCCTGGAACTCTAGCATCTGCATCTGGCCCATGAAGCTGGGAAGGAAACAGTGAATTCCCTTAGGTGTATAGCAAACTATGGTCAGTGTCTCCTTCCACATGTTCCCTTCATTTCCAAGGTTGATGCAATGTTTAATTATTCATAATGTTTGGTGCCAAAAGCCACTTCCACACTAACAAGCACTATAATTTTTCAATTCCCCAGTGATATCTTCTAGCATCTAATCGTTTCTTGGCAAGAAACTTTGGAGCTGAATCCTTATATTGAGCTACTGAATATGGTTCATACTAGGTACTCCGATTTTGCTGACGTAGTAAAATATTCTCTGAAGACATTATAACAGCCACCTTTTGAGGTATTTCTGTTTCCAGTGTGCTACCTATGCAAGAACAGTGATCCAGGTCTCCTTCCATTCTCTCCATCCATGAGTTCATGCCAACTCTCTGCATTCACACATAGCATCTTCCTGAAGCCACTCTACACCTCTACCTGTCATTCAGAGCATGACACAGCTCCAGCTTCACATACAAAGACTTGTGTTTCCCTTTGAGGTTTTCACT
>JAQZBX010052987.1:0-18993 GCA_029593785.1 Cabassous unicinctus | reverse complement strand
AATGCTTTCCATATTTAATTTTAACTATGCCAGCAAAATTAGACCTATGTTGAGACTCCTCATCCTTAGAAAAGATGGTTGGTTGACTACATGAAAGGTTCTCTTTTCTAAGGACTTCAGAGGGGGCAGTGACCCCCCAGACTACTTTTCTGAGTTCTGGATGAAAGACATGAGGGAAGAGTTTGGCCAATTTTAGTACAAAGAGAATCTCAAATCCACTTACTTCCAAAGAGTTCATTGCTTTTGTAGAGCCTTTTAGCCTCTCTCTCCATTTCATCTATAGTTTTTGCTGCCTGAATACGATCATATAATACACAGGAGGAAATATTCACTGTCAGAGAAGATAGCGTGTTAAGTTGATCAATGATGTCAATGCTGTTCTCTAATTTCATCCTAAGAATGTCTAAAAAGAAAAGCAAAACCGAAAAAATTATTGTCTTGATTCTAGTAGTAATGAGACAAAATACTGACTTTTTGATAAATATTAAACATTAAACTAGATTATAAATAAAGGAGGTTATAGAAGTTACTCTAAAAATATCTAGTATTCTACACCTGGGAAAATGTGTCTGGCTGTACAAAAATATTCATTGATGTAAATATTAAGCTAGCTACAAATTACATACAGTAAACACAGGTATAAAGAAAGAGACAATATAATTGAAAATTTGTGTTCTACTAAAGTTTTAATTAACCAATGACTAATGAAGAATTTTTTAAAAATCTGTCTACATGTAGTGGGGAAGGAAACCATAAACTAGAGGTGAAAGTTTAGAGTAAACTAAACAGAAATCTTCTTTTGCACAGGGAAATGAATGTAAGATTTTAGACAATGGTAAGTATATGTAGAGTGTGCAGAACAAATAAACTACCATTCAATAAGCTGTGCTATACAAATATTTCTTAAGGGACTCTGAGAATCTATGCCACCTAGTTACAGCTTTTTAATATTGTTTGATTTTAAATCTTATGTGCATTACCTCTACTGATATCTGTATTAATCTAGTCAAAATGATTGAGGTTTTATTTGAGGTAATTACTCCGGAAGAAAGAAGATCTGATTGCTGTTTAATATCATGACTCCTTTTGAGGAAATCAACAGAGACAAAAGATAAATATGACATTGCAAGTTAATAAATCATTTGGCCAATTAAATTTTCCCTATGACTTCATCTTGAATACCAAGAAAGCTGTGAATATCATAAATCTGTTCACAGAGCCCAAATACGTGTCTCGCATCGTCCAAAATAAGATTAAATTTCTCACAGAGGGCAACTTAAATACATTTCTCACTAGAATTTGAAGTAAATATTCTCCTTTATATAGATGTTGTGGGATAGGGGTAAAATTGAGGTCAAAGAGTGGCCTCCAAAGGCCATTGGAAATCAATACAATGCCAAAAGATTCTTTAGATATGCTAGTAGACAGAATTTACAGAAGCTGTTAGGTCAGTGAAGCCTAAATTTGAATTATAATATCTCTTAGATTCTAAGTTATATGTATAATTATACAAACATCAGTTTCACTGCTAAATTCACTTAAATCTTATTTTAAAAGCTAAGCCTCATCTCCTATTTCTAAAGTTGGGAATAATAAAATTTATATTGTAACTTTGTAGTATATCCCTGATATTTTGATTAAATGGCTCCTTACCCAAATGGTACTTTTAGAGAACAAATCCAGTAACACCATTCCTTAACTTTTTGACTATCATAAATATATACAATTATGAGAAATACAAATTTCGGCATAATTCTTCCCCACTGGTTTAAAACCTAAGACACTTTTGTCCCAGCAGTGCCTGGGAGGAGGAGGGGCATTTGTTCTGCTGCTGCCAAATTCAGATGCTCTCAATTCCTTCCTCATACTTGTGGTTGCATAGCAACAGTGAATCAGACATAGACGGAATTAGATGTCTTGCATCCCTTAGGTTGAAGGTGGGGATGTGGCAGAGGGAATGCATAAGTTCAGACAGCTTCCTTTGATCCTTTTCAACCTGTTCCTTTTAAATGACCTTGATAGGAGGACCTAACCTTGAATACTGATTAAGTTTTGTTTTCTTTTGTGTCTCTGCATTGCCTTTATCTTGCTTTTGCTAACTCTGTAACCTCTTCCAGTCGTATGCCGGATTTGTCAAAATGGTACTGGAGTCAGTGGAGATAAATGTTAAATGTAGCCGAAAACAAACCATTCCATCTTCCTTCTGTCCTTTTAAGGACTTGCTTTTCATCATGTTACCAAAAAAAGCACCCCTTACCACTTGGATATCTAGCAACCTACCTATGACTGAAGGAAAAACTGCATTGACATGAAGTATATTGCATTATAATTTTTAGCTGCAGAAATTCACTATCTGAATATTGAAAAAATCATTCCTTCTTATAATTGTATCACTGACTAAGGAGAAGATGGATGGCTAGAAATGAAATAAAGAAGAAAAGGGAAGACATTCTAGTACGAGACAATGTTTTTCATATTTCTGGTATGACTGAGGAAAAGAAGGTTCTGTGAATCTAGACTCACCAAGGTCATCTATCTGTTTCAATAGTTCAACAGCATCAAGTCCCACGGAGAATTTTACAAAAACTTGCACAAAAGGGTTCCGTAGAGTATTCTAACAAATAATAATAGGGAATTAATTTTAATACAAGAAGAAAACATATTCAATCAGTGTCTCTCTACTAACACCCACAGTGAAATGAAACAACTGCCACTAGGCATTAGTGATGAGCAATCTAAGGTTTACAGACAAATCCTTGAGAAAAAAAGAAAAGATGTGTGGCTGGTAATGACTTATAAGAATGGGCTTTTGCTGGTCTATCGACATGAATTGATCGATATGCTAAAGTGACCAGATATGTCCATAATCATCAAAATTTGGGGATTATATTCAATGTAGTGTTCCTTTTCCCCAAAGCTATTTTATCATTTCTTTTTTAACATATACTATACATGATTTTGGCAGTTCCATTTAGAATTTGACATGAAAACTGATATTGTAGCCTAGGTCTTCCATCTCCTAGCTGTGAGGCTTTCAGCAAGCACTTAGCCTACTGCAGCTTCAGGTTACTTTTCTGTAAAGAAGGTACAGTGGCTCATTTCATCAGAAGAGTCAAATGTGATTTACTGTAACACTGTTTTACACTGTAATAAGGGCAAGAATACGAACATGGCAAAATAAATTGATTATCAAATTGTAAATGACATGGAAAGATTGAAAAATTTAACAAAACATATTTGATTAAAATATAAAAGCATTTACAATTATCTTAACTTCTGCGACTGAAGGAGCACTACCAGCTAATATTTAGTGAGGTTTTACCATGTGTTGGGCACCATCTTAAATGGTTTACCTTGATTTTCTTCCTTATTTCTCAACACCTTGAAGCAAATACTATCATTTTCCCCTGTTAATAGTTGGCAAATCTAAGGCCTAAAGAAACTATGAAAATTCTCCCAAAGGTAGAAAATTAATAAAGACCACGGGGAAAGTTGAGGGAGAGAACTCAAATTGATTAAAGAAATGTTTGTTCATCTTATGTGCAAATTTCTGGTCTAGTCTTTAACTGAGGTAGGCTCAGTTGTTTTTTCTCTTAAGAGCACAGTTGGTACCAAATGTCCTTCTTGCTAATAGTATTACTAATATTAGTAAGATAATACAAATCTTACTAATATTATTAATAGGCAATTAAGAATAATAGATATTATTTGAGCACATATATAATAAAATTAAATTCACTCTTATCAATAGCTACTGAGGAGTCTAAGAGTAGTTGGTAGCAAGTAGACTGATAGCTATCACAGCTACACACTGTGATAACCTGAGCCCTTTAAAATATGTTTACCAGGAATTAACTAGTGCATCAGGGAAAATCTGAATCAGAGCATTACTAATAGCAAACACTGGGTTGGTTGCAATTCAGCGGTATTCATCACACCCTATCTTCATTCTCCCATCACTCCTTTTATAATCAATATCTCTCTCCCAATATAATGCTATTTACAAATGCTTCCACATACACAATCTCACTTGATCCTCATAAGTCTGTGAACTGGTTATCAGTAGACCCCTTTTAAAGGTTCATGAGCTGAATGAAGTTCAGGTATTTTAAGGCATTTGCCGAAGGGTTCACAGTGATAAAGTCAGGTTTCAGAGTCAAGACTTGAAATGCCTATTTTGTGCACCTTTGCAGATCTTGCTTTATCCTCAATAATTGAGAATAATTATTAATGCTGGTCAAGAACAGAATAAAGATACTTCCATTAAATGATGCTATCTTTATGAACATGGTCAGAGAGTTTCTTTTTAACAAATTATGTGCACCTTTGGAATTATTATGCATAGAGCATACCCTTTGTTAATTCACCACTTTAGCTAACAAGTTTCCTTAATAAAATAATTTGGGGTTTTTTCCTGCTCATTCAGCAGAAAAGAAAAAAAAAATTTCCACTTAGGAAAAATATGTATGTCAAAAAAGTACTATCCAAGTAGCCTTTGTTATCTGAAGCTCATTTGAAAAGGCCACATGGACATGCTTAACATTGGAGCCAAAATTTAATAGTAAATTGTGGAGAAGATGTTTGATGAGAATTTTACTTTGTTTTATATTTATTAAGTGTAGTAAATATCTATTTTAGAAATTTATTTCATCATCTGTAATTCTGATTGTACCTATGCAGTAATTCTTAGACAATTAAAGAACTAGTAAAGCATATTTTGAGTGTAATTTTCCTGACCAAGTCAGTTTAGGTTTAACTTCTTGAACATGGTCATGAAGAAGAGCATTGTTTTTGCAAATATATTCTAGGGCACCATCAGTTTTCAAGGGTCTCTCTCAATTTTTTGTTACAAAAGTCATTCTCTCTTGAAGCTCCTATGTTGTCATCATTCTTGCCAATTTTCTATTCTCCAGCTGATAACTGGTCAAACTCTGCTGCTTGATCTTTAGTTGTCAATAGTTCTGTTTATGATTGGAACATTTCCTCACATTATTTGCATCGTCTTCAGAAGATCCTGCATCTTTTGCAAGAATTGCAAATTACATTTTGCAATCAATACGCATTGTGTTTGAGTTCTATTGTTAAATTGTTAGCCTAAACTAGAATGAGCATGGATGGGGACTAAATTTTGAAAGAGTTAATTCATTATAGCTTTTATTCTTTTTTTTTTTTTTTTGAGGTACTGGGGGTTGGGGATTGAACCTGGGACTTCATATGTGGGAAGCCGGTGTTCGACCACTGAGCCACACTGGCGTCCCTGAGTTGAGTTTTTCATTTGTTTTGCTTGTTGTTTGTTTTTGTTTTTTTCAGGAGGCACGGGGAACCGAATCCAGGACCCCTTATGTGGGAGGCGGGTGTTAAATGGCTTGAGCCACATCCACTCTCCCATTACAGCATTTTTTCCAGTAATGATAACTTTTGCTTCCTTAAATGGCCTTAAACTTAATACTCTCAGCTAACTACTTACATGAGGACAACCTGTGCACAATATGTTAGAATAAATGTGGGGTTTGATAACACATGTGTCATACGTTTCAACTAAACTTGGTGTTCTTCTCCAGAATATTACTAGTTTAAAAACTCTGGTTCAGTTAAAATAGAAAAGCATAATTTAAAGTGGAGAAATAAGTTAGAAAGTACATTTTAAGGCAGTTTTATAGAATTTTACTTTGGACAGTAGATTTGTATTGCTAGTTTTCTCTCAAAATCACCTTGTAAAATATCCTGTCTCTGAATTACAGACAGAGGAGCTGAAGTAGACGAGGGAAGGGTGACTGTGAATGAGAGGCACTTATCTGTTATCCTGTCTCAGACAGGGTCTCTGGAGGAGAGGTAATTTTAATCTGTTGAATATGGATTCTAATTTACTATTTGCCCACTAAAATCTCAAAGAATTCTAATTCCTAATAAGGTAAATGACAGAACCGTCTCATACCTGGAGCATTGGAATCGCCTGGTTCAGCAGATGGAAGGAATTCATGAAACGTGGCGATTTATCCATCCACTCTTGAGATTTTTCTCTTAATTCTGCCAGCTGCCTTAGAGTTACATTAGACTTAAAGACCAAGAAACAAAACAGAATTGATGTGTTAGTATTTTTCATATATTTCAAAAAGGCGTTTTAAGGTTGCTTTGTTACAGTACTTTAAAAAACAGTTCTAAAAGGTGGAGTTAGTAAAAAATGTGGTGAGAAATGTCCCAAATTGCCAAAAGTTTTAAATGGCAGGTTTATGGGATCAAGATCATTTATAGAATCTGCAGGATACAGGGTTTACCTCATGCCCACAGTGAATTTACAGCCAAAATGAAGGCATGTCTTCTGGGGTTTACACAAGTTCATTTTAACCAATGATTCACTTCACTTTACTGCTGATAAAACTTTCTAGCTCAAGAATAAAAGAAGAAGGACATTCTCATACATTGCTTGTGGAAATGGAAATGTTACAGCCTTTTTTGAAAACAATCTGACAAATGCTATTACAATAAAAGAAAATACAATATCCTTCAATCCCTCAACCCTGAAAATGCATCTCATTGAAATAAAAATACCACCATGTAATAGTGATATAGGACTATTTTTTTGTGTGCCATGTTGTTTATATTAGCAAAGCAAAAACAAAACCTGGAAACGAAATGAATGCCCAACAAGAGAGGATTGACTGAGTAAATTCCATTCTATGAAAAATTATGCAAACTTTAAAAATAATGAATTAAGCTGTACCAATTGAGTTGGAAGAATTTCCACAAGGTGTTGTTTCATGAGAAAAGAAATATGTAAGAAAGTATTATAATGTAATTCCACTTTTTTAATGCAAACAATGACCAAAAAACTCTGCATATAAATGTGTATATTGCATAACAATATATAAAAAATTATAGGAACATGGGAAAAACACATTCTTAAATGTCAAGACACATGGATTTGCAGGAAGGAAGAGTGAGATCAAGAGGGGAGAAGAAGGAGGAAGAGGGAGCAAAAGCACAAAAGGAAAGAAAAAAAAGACCGCCTAAAAATAATCATACATATGACTTCACATAGAAGTGCATAGTCGATAAAGCAAATAAAGTGTTAAAACACGAACAATAAAAACAAAGAACATTCTAGACATCAGTGATGACCTCATGTCCCTTTTTATATAGACCTAAAAAAATGTTATACACACATATACTATAGTTTAGTGACCAAGCAATGGTAAAAATCTAACACAGGTTTGTTCGTTATTTTCACTTTCACTCTCTTATTTTGAAAGCATTAAGTTCATAATTCAAATCATTAAAAACAACTTTCAGAGGGAGAGGCAAACTTTACTCTGCTTAAACTAGGTGGAAGAGGAGTATAGTTATTATTGATGATGTTGTCTTTTTCTACATATATCATCAATATAAATATAAGATGTTAAAATGTTCAACCCAAAAATGAAAATGAAGTCAAGAATCTATACATTAGGGATTATTATTGTTCAAATTAGTGTATTATTCCTCAATAGTATGTTTCTAGTGCTCTTATTTTTAAATACTTTGAAAGTTAGACACCCGTTGTAGAAAACTTTTCTGCTTTTTGAGATAACTTGAAAAATCTGAGGTCTTCTTTCAACCTCATTCTCAAGTGTCAATGTGCTCCATTTCCTTTAAAGGGCTACCCCCTAATTTGCATTGCTTATAAACACACAGGACACAAGTTGAGAATTACTAACCGATTCAGAAAGCCAAGGTTAGTAATAGACGAGATAAGTGAGAAAGCAGAGTCAACTGGAGTAAATTTGGAAGTTTACTACTTTAAAGATCTTCTTAATACTCAAAATGGAAACTCTGAGTTAGAATTGTCAAACCTTTTCCATTATCGCCTTTGTGGCTGGGGTATACGGTGCATACAAAATCTTTCCCAACAACATAGGTTTCAAGAAAGCCCAAATCACAGGTCCAGCAGGCATGTTAATGATGTCTTTATAAAGAGAGAAGCAAAATGGCGCTGAAAGGAAAAACGTGAAATACAACCATTTAATGCATGCATTTCAAATCCATTTCCTCATGGTAAATTGACACAGATTATTATTTTACACCCTATAATACATGCCCTATTATTTGCTGTATTATTAACAGATATGAGGCATCTGATGTCACAGGAGAAAGGATAGTAACAAATTTTTTGGGTGTGAAAGTTTAATCCAATAACCAGCTCAGAATAAGTGGTGGTATTTTGCCAAGACAAGACAAGTTAAAAACCACATTTCAGAATTGTTTCCAACAAATCCATCTCACTAGCATTTAATTTAAAAAAAAATACACAAAAATCCTGCTACTGGGATAATATCTGATACATAGGAGCTGTTCAATAAATGTTTGTTGAATGAATAAAAAGATGAATAAATGAGTCAATCCATTTTCTATACTGAGCTTTATTTAGAAAGAGTTCAGGTAATCATATTTTCCATTTAAAAGTTTATAGATCTAGTAAATAGCATTGATGTACCACTAAAAGTTTATCATTCTGCTACATTCATGAAGCTCTGTCACATATAATATAAATTTTAATTCTAGAGAGTTAATAAAAAAATATTGACCAGAGAAGAGTTAAAGAATAGTTTTATATTATCTACTGTCAAGGTAGGCCTAGTTATGATTCACAAATTCTATAAGTGGATAGACCTGTAGCAGACTGCCTGGGTTCAAATTACAGATCTGACACTTCCAATTTGGGTAACCTTCACCAAGTTACCTAGCCTCCTTTTGTCTCATTTTCCTTTCTGTAAAAAGGGGTAATATTAGTACTTTCCTCATAGGATTGTTGTAAAGAGTAAATGAGTTAATATATATAACATGCATGGCATGTGGTAAGTGCTGTCTAAGTGTTTTCTGTTTTTATTCTTGGGTAAAATTAGTATTTCATTTATTATGAAAGGCTAAGATTTAATAAACATTGATGTTAGGAGGTGACATTACCATGATTATTTTGAAGCATACTCACTGACATATGTGGGAATTCCATATTTTGAAGCGATTTGCTCTTTACTTAATTTGTAAGTCAAAAAATCCTTGGTGTGGTTGGCTTTTGGCTTTTGGGAAGAGGGCAGCATGGCAATCAAATATTCAGTGGTAATTCCTTGGGAGCACAAAGCTTGGGAGATGGTACTAAATGATCCTTGGGCTGTATTTATTCGGTTACTTTGGTACATTGCCTGTGAGACAAAAATCTGTGGTTTATTAATGTTACGCAAGCTATGGATGTCACTAAAAACAATATAGAAAAAAACTGATAATGCTTAAGTATCTTTACAGTTTCCATAATTCTTTTAAAACGTAGATTGCTAAATTTTACCAATTTAAGTGGCAAAAAAATGTTGCCAGAGTTGGACAGTTTTCCTGTAGGTGATTTTCTTCAATTTACTGAATTTGTAGCTGAATGTACTACAACTAATCTTAGAAGAAAGTTAACATGATAAAAGGAATTTTACAATAAGAACATTACCGAGCGACTTCTCTACCTGTGTTATAGGAATGCTTCTGGGCAGATGCATTTGTTTTAGGGATCTCATTTTGTCTAGCAGCGGTCCTGTGCCAGAAGCCATCTGATTGAGAATCTCTTTTAGCCTTATGAAGAGTTCTATCATCTTTTCTACTGGCTTTTGATCTTCCCTAGGGAAAAACACCTAACAGAAACAGAATAAAAATAAATGGTTTATGTAGAGAAACTGGAACCCTCATACATTGTTGGTGGGAATGTAAAAAGATGCAGCTCCTTGGGGAAACATTTTGGCGCTAAATTAAATAAACATAAATTTACCATACAACCCAGAAATGCCATTCTCGGGTATCAACCCAAGAGAAATGAAACATATGTCCACTCAAAGATTTGTATGAGAATGTTCATAACAGCTTTATGCACAATAGCCAAAAAGTGGAAACAATCCAGGGGAACAGATAAACAAAATGTGATATATCCATACAATGGGATATCTTTTGGCAATAAAAAATGAAATCCTGAGACATGCTACTTGAATGAACCTCAAAGACATTATGCTGAATAAAAGATACTAGACACAGAAAGGCACATATTGTATGATTCAGTTTATATGAAATATCCAGAAAAGGCAAATCTATAGAGACAGAAAATAGATTTGAGGTTGCCTGGGGCCAGGAACTGACTGCTCTAGTGTCCCCAGCACTGGGCAGATGATGGGTATACAGTGGTGCACAAGTTTACATCCTCCTGCACTCATGGACTTTTGGTCTAGCAGAAGGAAAAGCCATCAAACAAGCCAGCCAACAAAAGGCTGGTGAACAGGAGAAGACTGGAAGAGAAGCTAAGAAATCAAAGCAGGCCTTTCCAAGGCAGAAGTCTAAAGGTTGGAAGAGAACAAATCATGGGAAGAATAAGGAGAGGGAGGTTCTAGCCAGGGAGGGAAAGCTATATGAGAGCCCTGAGAAGATAAATCTCTTGGCCACCATTAGGAAGCACAAGATTCAGTTGGAGAGGTAGCCTTATACTCATAGCTCCCTCACTGCTTAGCCCTTGTTCACGGAGACACTGCTGCCTCAGTAGGTCGGCTGCTAACTACAATCAGATATTTCTAACTTAGAATCAGCATTTCTATTTGTGCTATAGTTCTGCTAAAATTCTAGGAGTTCCTAGGTTGACGTGAAATAAATTGGCAAATAGTGGGAAATTTTTTCATTATTTTTATTTGCAATACCTAAAAGAATTAGGAAGGATCTTCTGTTTGTTAAATGCACATATTTATTAGAATCAGCAAGAAAGACTTTGCTTGATTTCTGCAAGTGTTATGAAATAAGAATCAAAATTTTAAATGAACAAAATTAGTAATTTCACTTCTTATGCATTTTAGGTTATGTTTTATGTAAAATAACCATTCATTGGAGTTCAAGGGTATTTGCTGAGTTCAGCTATGGTCCAGACACTGATTTAGACATTTGATATATTTCAGTGAACAAAGAATCCTTTACGGAGCTTACATACTAGTAGGGGTAGACAGAAAATAATAAAGATGAAAACTGAATAAAATATATGGTATGCTGTAAGTGCAATTGAAAACAAATAAAGTAAGGAAAGGGGATTTGAGACTGTTGCACATGGGGTTGTTACATTTTAAATAGGGTGACTTTTTAATTTAATTTAATTTGATTTCATTTCATTTCATTTTGGGGGGAGGGTGACATTTTAAGTACACCTCATTTAGAAGGCCAAGGTTTAGCTAAGACAAAAAGGCATGCTAATCATATGAGGGGTGCCTCTGGGAGTGGCCTTGGGCCCAGACAGCAGCCCAGTAGGAAATGAGATTTTAGAGAGAGGGAGGATTTGTGCAGATCATGAGGGTCTTGTAGGATTTGGGTGTTTACTTGAATAAAATGGGGAGTCATTGAAAGGTGTTGAGCAGAGTAGTGACATAATGTGGCTTAAGTTTTAAAAGGATGACTCATACTTTTTATAGGGAGCTGGTAAAGACAGGAGGACAAGGGACAAGGCAGGGAAACCAGTTAGGAGTCCATTACAGAAATACAGGCATGAGATGATGATGGCTCAGAACAGGACCGTTTATAACTACTCCCAAAACAATTTCATCCCCATTGCTATAATGTCTCCACAAACTGAGTCGGCTCTGTAGCTTCTGTTTTTTCTTACTTTAAAGAGAGAAACATTTTTTCTGTGCTTTCAATAGCATAAATATTTTTACCCGAGCATAGATTTGAGTGTACATAGGCATTAAAATTTTGTTTATATTTTCTTTCAGTTGTTTATTATATAAGTACCTGTAAAGCATCTACTTATTACAAGATGGAGTCATTGCTGATTTTAAGTCCAGATAATGGCCAATTGTTTTGTTCTACTAGATAAGTAATGATAGTCTCTATCTAAATTGATGAAGGAAACATGATTTTTTTTAAGAATGCTAAAAAAAAAAAGCATGTCTTTCACTTGGAAAATAAAACAAAACTTTGTTCTAATTTTTTTTATCCTACCAAATTAATACATATTCACTATGAAAATAATCATGACATTTGTATTTCATACTTCAGTATATATTAAATTTAATTCCTGGTCTTGAATACACAAACTGAGAGTTAATAAGGCAATAATATTAGTTTTCTCATCTCTAAAATGATCAAATTGCAATATATGATCTCTAAGGTCCTATGTAGCTCTAAAATAATGCTATCATTCCAAAAGCTATATAAATAGATGTCATTCCTAATGTTATCGCAGAGCATACACTTGTAATCAAACATTTTTATACTAAACCTTAATATAAAAAGATCCCATCAACAGCAACTTGCCTTGTATGTGAAGTTGTAAATGTCTAAATAGTGCAGAAGAGTGAGTCCGATGAGGTAAGACTGGCGGGACCTCTCCGGAAGAGTCAGGTTGCAGAACTCCTCCATTGCATCTTCCAGTTTGGGGTTGCTGATATTAGCATCACAAGAATGCAGCCAGAAGACCCGAGAAATAATCTGCAAGTTGGCAAAAGAAAAATATTTTAGCTGTTAATAATTTGAGTCATCTGTCCATTTGGAGTGGCTTTTCTTTATACACTTCATTAAAAATATGAGAAATTATCCTTAAGAATCAAATAACTTTTTATTTAAAGCACTAATTACTATCGGCAAAGCTATATAGAGTTCATACTTTACTGGAAAGCTTAAGAAAATAAGATGAGAGAAAGGGAGAGAGATGAGGCCAGGATGACACCCAGATTTCTTGCTTGAACAACTGGGTCAATGGGGGCACCAAGAAATATAGTTGGTTTGGAGTAAAGTTTGGGGAAACTCTTACTGTAAGACTCACACTACTTTCAAAATTTTACTCTTGGTTAATTCAAATTGTACTTCATTTTTATAGTCATTCTGAGATATAATCCTGTTCAATAAAGTCTGGGTCCAGAGATGAAAGGCAAAGAAAAGAAGCTGAAAATACTACCACACAGTAAAATGAATCAACCATTCTGCACAGTAATATTTGTGTGGAAAGTAAGGCATGAATGTAGAAGTGAGACACCATCTTCAAAGAGGCGAAATAGAGAAAAAATTTTATGAACTTAAAGATTGCAGAAAATTTTCTCTTTTCCCTTTTGCAAGTAATAAGAACTTATACACTCCATTTCTGTGTGTTTATTGACCAAAGAAAGCCTGCTCTTTAGAAACCAAAAGCCTGATTTGTGAAATTAGATCTTAGGGTCAAATGATCAAAAGAAGAAATCAAAGGTGAATGAATATTGTTTGCTAGAACAAGAGGCAAGAAAATGGAGGCTAAATGGTTTTAATTTTTGTTTGGGGGAACCAATTAAAATGACATGAATTCATCTAAATTTTTCCAAAGGCAGCCTTAAAACCTTTTTAAAAACTTTATCCAATATTGGAGAATAACTGGGGTGTGCTGAAAATAAATACACGGTCACACATAAGTTTTGAATGGATGAGGCCTGAAGGTCTGAAGCTCTTTTGGAAAATTTCTATGACACTTCCAGACAATGGACTTGGAAATGGGATAAAACATAAGGTATTTCAAGTGGAAAACCCTATTACGAGCCTATGAGGAAAGGACATTATTCATTTTCACACTCCAAAATGTTTACTACAACCACAAACTTTACTGAGAGTTCCCTTGACCACATCTATTTTATATACTATACCTTGCCTATGTTACTTGGGACTTTAAAAAAGTAAACAGGAGTATTCGTTTTTATTTTAGTTTCAACAAATTGTAAATGGTCTCTCTGCTTTTTTTCCCAATTAAACTACTGAAATTAACTTTGATATCATCATCATAGTATGTGAAATTTTACCTCAGACAATGTGATTGTAAGAGAGAGTATAAAGAACAATTGATGGCATCCAATATTTAAGAAAGCCATCAGAGGTAAAGAAAAGGAGAGAAAAAGCAGGCAAGGAGAAGGGGAAATTAAAGGAAAGGAACACTCAGTGACAATAGTCTTGCTTCACAGTTTCTCCTTTATCTACACCTAAGGATTAGGCCTCTAATTTTCTCATTTGTGTAGAAAATCCCCCAGATTTGCAAGCAATTTGTTTGTATTTTACTGATTAGCGCTCACCAAATACTAAATGCTATTTAAGCCTTTAAAGCGTGCATGTAAATACAAATACATTCCACCCACCTCAGCTCTCTTCTCAGGGATAGGAATGGCCAACAACTTGGCCACACTCGTGTTGGACATTCCTGTGGTTCTCCTCAGTTCTTCTTTCAGCTCCTCGACATTTTTAAACATTTCTATTAACTGACCTGCAAGGAAAAGTAAAAACAACAACAAACAAACCCACATGTTGGTTGCAATATAATTCTTTTTGGTCATACTAACATAGTAAAACCTTCTAGACTAAAACATATATTCAACATACATGCCTTGTGTCAGAAACAGATGTCTTCCAATTTTGGCAAACATTGCATCTTTAGGATCTATTTCTATCTGATTTAAACTTGTTCCTATTATGATATCATTAACCTAAGGCAACAGATTGCTCTGCATTATAAATTTTTCTTAGCTGTCTGCAACTTATGGTTGATTCAATGAAAATATGGTTTTCTCCAGACTTTGATCCCTTAATGCACTAAATAAATCTCTCTCCATTTGACTTAAAACATCACACAAATTCAAAATGCTTTTTAACCTGGAAGCATATAATATTGTCAACTTAGGACAAGGTTTGCCAAATCCACAGCATAATGACACAGAACATTTTTCTTTAACTTTGCATGAAACACAACAGCTTATAAAGGGTTTTTACAATCATTACCTCACTTTTAAATAGAATGTGTTTAACTACACATACTCTTTTAGGACCGTAATAATAATTATTTCATATCTTGGTCATTTAATCCATAACAAGCAATTTTTTATTTTATTTTAGCAGATTTTAATCTCCATTCTGTCAATACCTTTTGATTTTTTATAAGTATCCCTCATTCAAATGTACCTTTTTTTGTTTTTGGACTTAGTGCCCTTGAAATTTTGTGGCTGCCTATTGACCAAAATTCTGAACGCATTTCATTTCAGTATTGAGGTATTATGCAAAGAAGAAATGTATTGCATGATACATCAGGCTCAGAATACTAAATAGAAAGTTCTGAATTGAGATTTCTGTAGACAGCACCACATCTTTTTCATTTTTTTAAAACCAGATTATTTTCACGGAAACAAATAAATTTTCATCCTAGTTCTTGCAGCCAACCATTGAATGCACTTGAATATCTCAGAGAAACAAAAGGTGAATAGACTAGTCCAATGTTTGAAGATTTTTTTTGCTGTGAATTCCATTTCCCTGTTTCATTCCCTGCTGTCTGTGTGTTTACTTTAGAAAAGTAACAATGTTTGAAAGCTTCTACTTTCTCACGTGTAAGGGCAGATAGCAAAGCAGGTTTGGTTGGGAATTTAAAAAAATACTTCCTTAAACTGCAGCACGAAGAATCACATACATTCTAATAAGACAACATTTAAAATACGGATGGGAAAACACCTGGTTTTTCAGAAGCTTCTGCACTGTTATTGACATGCAGCATGGCTTCTATGGTAGGCATTAGCCGTGTGATATTTTCCAAGTAATTCATTTGCAACGCCTCTTCTAGAAACCTGAGACAAAACATAAGAGAAAAAAAAAATTCAACCAGGCATTTCGATTTTTTGAGAAGGGATTTCATCAATGAAGAAGACAGTAGAAAAACATACCGATCCATATTTAAATTAATTTTGCTGGGATCCCCAGTAAGCAAATCCCTTAGTTTTTTAGAGATAATATTGTCATGATACAGGAAGCCAATTGCTATGTCCGTGCCGAGTTCAGCAGCTTCAAGGAATTGCACATGAAACGCACTCTCTTCGCACAGGTTTCCATAGCTCATATTAGAAAGCTGGCAACTTTTTTCTATTGAGTTGAAAGTTTCAGATTCACAAAGAAGTTCGGTCAAGTTTCGTAGTTGAGACAGCTTTCCGGGACGAGGGAAGAATGGGAAATAAATTAGTTACATTATCCTAAATATTCAGTTGTTCATAATAAGCAATCAAAATCAATTTACTTTTTAAAATGAAATAATTTGCATATGTTCAGTTAGTTGGTATTTGGCTTTTTTTATTTTTATTTTTACTACAAAGCACTATGTAGTTCATTGCTACATTTATTGAACTATGAGTTCCTTGCACCCTTAATAATTTTCAACAATCTTTGGACCTATTAAATTTGTCTTCCCAAATTGTACTAATACCTTGTAGATTTACAGGTTAAATCAATCTAGTTTAGTTTTATCCAGTTAAATCACAAATGCTTCAATTGATTTTATAATTTAATTTATATTTTATTTCATGTGTAAAGGGATGTTTGGTTGGGTACTTCAAAAGGCCTTTCTTAAACTGCAGCGTGAGAGAATGCCAGGTATTCTAATCAGACAACATTAAAATACCTGGATTTTCAGAAGCTTTGACTGTTATTGAAATTATCTTCTTCCTTTTCTATACCTATTGAGAGAAACCAGGTGCTTTTGTTCTATGGAAGTGCTTAGGGGGAAGTGGATGTGGCTCAAGTGATTGGGCTCCCGTCTACCATATGTGAGGTCCAGGGTTCAACTCCTGGAGCCTCTTATTGAAAGGCAAGCTGGCCCATGAGGAGTGCTGGCCCTCGCAGAACTGTTGGCCCGCGCAGGAGTGCTGGCCCACGTGGAGAGCTGGCCCGCGTGGAGAGCTGGCGCGGCAAGATGACGCAACAAAAAGAGACACAGAAGAGAGGCAATAAGAGACGCAGCAGACCAGGGAGCTGAGGTGGCGCAAGAGATTGAGTGCCTCTATTCCACTCTGGAAGGTCCCAGTATCGGTTCCTAGTGCCGCCTAAAGAGAAGACAAGCAGACACAGAAGAACACACAGAAAGCAGACAGCGAGCACAAAACAAGGAGGGGCGGGGGGTGAGGGCGGAGTAAATAAATCAATAAATCTTTTAAAAAAAAGAAAGAAGTGCTTAAAAGGACTTAAAATGCCAACCACCCCCCCCAAAAAAAAAAAAATCCACACCCAGAGGAAAAGAAGGAAAAATGGAAATCAGCTAATTTCCTATCCTGTCAACTCTATTCCTCTCTGCAAGTCACATATCTGCATGTTCTGGGGAGGACATATCCCCAAGTCATATGTCCTGGGGGGCGGAAATAGCTATTCCTTTTAAGAAGTCAAATGATTTGTAGCAATGCCTAAAGAAACAAATATATATGTCATTCATTGCAGCTCAGCTTCCAATCAGAAGTCACGTTTTGACAGAAGTGAAATATTTTATGGTACAGGCAAATGTTTAGGAAAATTTTTTCCATATAGCAAATGAGACAGGCACAATGACGTGTCTATAGTGAGACGTTTATAGTAACTACATGTAGGCAGTAGCGATTAAACACTGATCATCTTAGATAGCATATATCTTCAGACTATTTTCCACTATATTTAATATTCTAGTTGGCTTTTGGCTTTGAACTATCTAAAATGGCTTCAAATGTATTAAAATTATACTTAGTAGTCTTATTGCTATGAGAAATTTTCCATCTGGCAATAGATCCAATTGTTTTACCAACTGCAACTGCATGTTTGCCATCCAATTCCTTCCTTTACCAGACATGATTAAACATCCAATAATAGAGCCAGATCTCCATGCCACATCCTCCAGTGACATATCACTTGGTATTTTCTTAAATAAAAAGGATAAACACTGGTGTCCCATTACAGTTGCTTTTAATTCAGCTTTTGAGGGTGTAGTGAATTTGAATGATTTTTACTCAGTGGAGACTAATTTCCTAATGGCAAGTTTGGAGTACATGTCTGGGAAACCAGTAAATGGCTATATAGTTTAATCTCAGTTTGATAAGAAAAATAGTTGTAGAAGGAAATTAGAAATCCAGCCTCCCTGCTGAAGCAGGCCTGGTTCTCTGAAATAATAATTCAACTCAGGGTCAATAAAGTAGAACGCTCTTAGGGGCACATCCACCAAGAGCAACATTATGATCATTCAGTAGTTGTCATTATTTACGACCTTCTTCTAAGAGCAATACATGCATTAAATTTTTTTGGAGCTTCGACGTTCATTAATAATCAACACAAATTCAGAGAATTATGGTTCTCTCTTCAAAAAAGTTTGTATCAACTCCAGATTGCAGATTTGACAAAACCTTATGTAAAGTCTTGCGCTCCTTTATCATGATCCTAGGCTACACAGTAAGTAAGGGTTCAGGCCTTAAACTGAACAATGACCCATAACTACTTCCAACTGTGACCCAATTCCCTGTGCCGAATGGTTCCCAAATACATCTGAATCAGAATTGTTAGTGACCTTATAGTGAAGATTTTACAACATCCTGGACATAAAATGGTAAAACAACAACACCCCTGGGCTCTCGATGGGTTAAGGGAGGTGGAGTCAGGCCTATTTAAAAATCTTAAGGTATTACAGTAAAAACATCATGGTATCTATATGTCTGCTCAGAGAAAGTCATTTTATGTATAGTTTCCCAATCAGGAAGTTATTCTCACTAAGGGGACTGGATAGGAGAAAAAATGGACAACGAAGAGAGGATAATACACAAAGGGCCAAAAACAGAATGTTCAGGCTAGAACCGAGGGATGGCAAACAACGGGAGAAGCCTCCAATGAATGGCAGGCAGATGGGAGGGCCTTAGCCATTTTAGGAATACCCTTAGTAAAGTTTTAGAATGGATGGATCCTACCTAACTCTTGCAATCAGGATACCAACAACCTGGGTGGGCAAAGCAGGGAAGTAGAAGTGTCTCTAGTTGTTAAACTCTAGGAATTTGTCTTCATTCTTTCACTTATACTTACTGAGGATAGACCTAGCCATGTTCCTCATCAAGCTTGTGGTCTAGGACTGAATGGGTTCTGTCTACTGCAAATGTGACCATATTTGTAAACTCCCAAGAGACAAGGGCTACAGTTAACTACAATAATGAGTGCCGAGGGGATGGATGTGGCTCAAATGGTTGGGTGTCC
>JAQZBX010052986.1:0-18996 GCA_029593785.1 Cabassous unicinctus | reverse complement strand
GAAAAACTGATAAGTTTGACAGTCCTGAGAAAGCAAGAGCAAGAGGGGCTTATGGTAGTTTGCCTCTACAAATCATCCAATAGTACTTGAATCATCTCTGATACACAGGGATTTTGTTTTAAAAAGAAGTCTATAAAACTTCAAAAGGCGAATCAGAATGAAGACTCTAAGGTTTGGGAGCACAGGCATGCCTTCTTTTGCTCAGAACTATTCTCTGTTTGAGAACCAGCTGCTGGAAGAAAATAAATACCAGACTTGAGAATGCCACGTGACTGTGAGTCGAGTTTCCCATTAGGAACTACATTTCATATGTTCCATTATTTCACAATTTTTGACATGGATAGGCAGCATTCCAGCTTCATGTGGAAATACTATATATGAGCCCAAGCTTGAGCAGGCACAACTGCATTGCATAAGCAAATGCTTAGACTCTTATGGTCCCTGTATATATAACTTTGTTCCCCCTTTTTCATGCACACACATGATTTTCTAGGGAATTTCCTATGTCCAGTTAAGAAAACTGAGATAAAAAGTACTTGACTTACAGACGGAACATATAATATGCAATCCCTAAGATGGCTCTGAATAGAAAGAACTTTAGAAGTATATCTGGTTGTCCACTTTGGGTTGGCAGGAGCATGGCCTTAGGTGTAAACTTATTATGTATTGAAGGCAACTGCTAATGAATCAGCTAGATGTTCATTGATATGAAAAGAACACATTTGAAAGACTGGTGATACAGAGATGTGGGAAAAAGGTGATGGATTCTCAGAATTGACACAGCTCATGAAGATAATTGTGACCCATGTGAAGGGACTCCAGATATCATCCACTGCAGAGCAAGTTCTTAATGATCAAGTAGACATGGAGTGCACTGCATCCACCTCAGGAACATCTGAGGGAGGTAGGCGGAAAAAAGACTTTAAGCGGAGAGGGAAGTTTGCTCATACCAGCACAGCCGTAGTCTTTCCAGATGTACAGGCACACTCTGCAGTTCTTTATTTGCAGGGTTATTCATACACTAATGTTATCACTCAAATGTTACACAGAAGGAACACAAAATACAACTTCTCAGAATCATTTCTGCTGTGCCCAGAGACCATGTGTGCTGGGCCAAGAATTTTGTGAGCTAATAGCTGCTGTCTGAGTCTTAACAGTTACACTTCACCCCCAAGGGCAATGGCCTTAGTAATTGTGGGGGTACTTATTATGGGCTAGAGTGTTAATATAAATGTTTTTTAAAAATTTTTGCTGCTGTTGATGGCGTCATCACTTTTACCTGCAAAGGTTAAACATTGGTTTATTTCCTTTGTAATGTTCTCCAGGGAGCAATAAAAGTGAGCCACCCCACATGGGATGCCTTTAAGATATAAGGGAACACCATGGTTTTTGTTTTTTCTACCATGGAGCACTGTTACAGCAGGTAACAGAATATGTTTCTGTGGATCTATCTGGGCTTCAGCAAGGAATCCTAGGTTACAATTTGCAACTGGACCAGAGCCACTGCTTTATGCACTAGAGCTTCTACAGGCATTATTCTACCCCTTGGGGACACTCATTTAATTGTTGGACCATGGTTCACAGCCACTTGCGCAGGGATGGCTCAACTATCAGTACAAAGAGTTAAAAGGCTTTTTTCCCCCTTATAACAAGCTACACAGCCCACAGTTCAGCCCACTGGCCACATTGACTAAAGCCCATTTTCCACCACATGGTCCTAGCCCTGGGCTGGAGGGACACAGCCATCCACTGGCCTCAACTGGCCTCATCTGCACACTATGCAGGTACTGGATTGTTCCCCCACCAAACTCTTAAAGAGGACTGTGCATCCAAGATAGGGATTACCTCTGCCTCAGGAATCAATGCTTCTGCATATGTCAGTAGACATCTGGCCGTGTCAATGGCTATAAGGGCATATTGGCACTGCCAACTCAAAGGTAATGCCCTTATAAAATTTACATGCCATCTTGTGAGCAGGATACGTGCTCACTTAATTTGACTCAGAGTCCTGGGCAGTGGCCTCCAATGTAACAGAGAACATCAGGGACACACATGGCACGCTGTCCAAGTGGCCTCTGTGTTCAGAGGTAAACCCTAAAGGCGTGCAGCCTTCATCATTGTAGGGACTCTAGCATGTAGGAGTTTCTGGCACAGCCACACGGTTGCATTCTGAGCACTGTTTACTTGCAAGGTAAGCTTAGTTAATTGATCTGCTTCATCATTGCCTGGATGCAAAATGGGGCAGTGAGCTGCTCCATGGAACACTGTCACTTCCTTAGACAATCCCTAATCTCATAGGTTTTCCCACATGGATTTTTCTCACAGGGGTCGATGTAGGGCTGGTCTTATAGCCAACTATGAGCCACATTGCTTGCAATTTAACCCATTGGCTACTCTGACTAAATCTTACTTTATACAAAATGGTATCAGTTTGAGGGTGCTCTGCTCCAGCGGTCTATTGAGCCACCTATTCTCGGCTGGTTCTATCAGTGTATTATGCCTTTTCTGGCATGATACCTACCCCAGCTTTGTAAGGGGAAACTTCCTTAATTTGAACTTATAAGGGGGCCTCAGGGTCCTGTGTCCCTGAATACGTTAAGGGACCTAAAATTTGTTGCAATTCTTTACACAATGTACTGGCAGCAAATGTGATCCTCTGTTCTAAATAGGTCCCCCATTTGGCCAGTGTCGGCGTCTGGGTCATGCCACCTCATGGCCTTGTGATCCAATTTTGCACCCACCCTTTTATGGAGGTATGTGGTGAATATTTTTACCACGGCTTCTTGGGTTATGGTTTCAGCACTCTGCGTGGCAGCGCACATGGCTGCCAATGGCTTCTCTATGAGATTATAGTGCTTCTCTGCTTGTCTCCATAGCTGTCTCTAAATCTGCAAGAGAATCAGAGGTTAGCATTACATTATCAATGTAATGATACATCTAAATGGCATTGGCATGCTGCCACTTTTCTAGGTCTAAAGTCACTCAACCATGCCAAATGGCGGGGCTGTGAATATAATCCATAGGCAATATAGTAAAAGTTCACTGTTGACCTTCCCACATGAAGGTAAACTGATCCTTTGCTTCATCAGCAATGGTGATGGAGAAAGAGGCATTTTCCAAGTCCAAAACAAAATGATAAGTTCCCAGTGTTAAAGTCAAAACATCCATTAGGTCAAGAATAGAAGGCACCGCCTCTTGGTGGGGAAGACCACCTTGTTCAACTCCCGATAATCAACAATCATATGCCGCGTCCCATCAGGCTTAATTACGGGCCACACTGAAGCATTAAATGGGCCCCGGGACTCATGGAGGATTTGTACCTTGACGAGTTTTTTCATAGTTGTTGATATTCCTTCATGCCCTCCTGGCAAACAGTACTCTTTTGTGGTTACTGTCCTGCGGGGTTTAGGCAGCACAAGAGGGGCGTGTTTCCCTGTCGCCACAGGAAGAATCTTGGTCTGTTGGCTCTCGGACTTGCCGAGACTAGCTATCATGGCTGCTCCGTCAAGGGGGCAGTAGCATGTTGTACGAGCAGGTTTCTCCTTTGACTTGTCAGGTCCCTGGTTATTGATGTCAAATATAGCACTGAACATGCCTATTTCTGGGACTACTTGTATGAGGTTAGCATATGTAGTCCACTGCCTCACCAAATCTGGTAATTCTCCCACATCATTCCAGACTATATGAATGACTGTCTGTAGCCACTCCATCAATAAGTGGGTGGGGTTTCCTCCAGCATTCTGCTGCACATTTAAGAGACCCTAGGGCAGCAGGGGATGGCCAGTAAGCAACACTAACTTCTCTATCTCAGTTCCAGAGCACAAAATGCCATCCACCCCCGCATCCCACAGATGCAGCAGCCATGTAGTTATGGGCTTTCCTGGCTTCTGCTGAACTGGCTGCCCCAATTTAACCAGTTCTGCCTGAATATAGGGATGGTACATGGTGTGCTGGACTACATAGCACTGCCCCACGGGGGCCCCTCTTTGCCCCATTTGTTGGTCATGTTTCATCTTCTAAGTAACAATCAGATGAGCTCATCAGGTGGGTCTTATTTCTTTGTCATCTGAAATACTAATAACTGACATGTCTCAGTATTCTAGAGGCACATGCAACTGCTACAGTTATTCACACAACTGGTCGATTTTCCTCTCCTGTTCATGCAAGTCGCTAGCCTGTTTCAATGTTTCTTGGGTGGTGTCTCAAAGCAAGGACAGGAACACTCAGCCTACTCAGGAAGTTGCCATGTGGGGTTTTATATCTTCCAACAGGGGCTCGGCTCACTGCAAAACACCCAACAAAGCCACTGGTGTATTGTCCAGGATCTCTGCAGGACAGGGGCACCAATGGGACAGCCACTCTGTCACCCTGGACCACATACAGATGGGTGGCCTCCTAGAGCCCATACCTCCTACCTCCTCTTCAGCTGAGGGAGCAGTGGGAGAACATGTCAAATCCTGCTGACTATGCCATTTGCGCAATGCATCCACCCTGGGATCTTGAGACGGAGGTAGGCAGAAAAAAGACTTGAGGTGGAGAGGGAAGTTTGCTCACACTGGCATAGCCACAGTCTGCTCCAGACAAGCAGGCAAGCAAGCATGGCCGTTCTTTATTTTCAGGGTTATTCATACACTACTATTATCACTCAAATGTTACACAGAAGGAACACAAAATGCAACTCCTCAGAATCATTTTTGCTGTGTGCAGAGACTCTGTGTGCTGGGCCAAGGACTTTGTGAACTAATAGCTGATTCAACAGTTGGGCCACTGCCTGGGCAGTTGGGCTGCTGCCCGAGTCTTAACCCTTACAAATGGTCCATCAATGGATGTCAGTAACCTCTTTCCTGAGCCACCTCAGTTTGCTCAGTGGGCTTTTGTGCAAAATGCCATGTCACAATGGTGAAAAATATACATGGAATCCACAGCATGTATCCCAGTCCTCAAGACTGATATGGCTCCTTCCAATTTTGAGTGGATTATTGTCATCAGCCATGACTAAATATGAGGGTTAATAAGGCACCGTTCTCTAGGAAACTATCAAGCATCATGGTGACAAGTTAATTACCTTAAATCCATTGAAATATATATATTAGGTAATAATTTGTCCAGTTGAGAATAAACTCATATTCCACCTACCAATTTATCTTTGGTGATGACAAGATTTCTGCTTGCATGACCATTTGTGGATTTTGAAATGACTTATTACTGTCATGATATTCAAACATTTTTTTCCAGCCAAGGTATCATTTTATGGTGAAAATCATCTTAATGGGCCCATATTCATGAATTCTTCAGTTACTTTACATATCTTATCACTCAAAGGAGAAAAGATATGCCATACTCTACAGGTAATTATTATTATCGTTTGGGAAATGATTTCTAGATTACAGATTATAATGTAAAATATTATCCATGGGCTATGAAACTACCATGCAGCATGAATTTTCTTTCATTGCTTAGATATTGCCTGATGACTAAATCTTAAATTTTGACGTGTATAGCAGAATCTTGTCATTAACTAGGAAATGCATATACAACATTGAGTTCAAACATGAGTAAGTCCCAAGAGTAAGTGGCTCCGGGATTGCTTATTTACATTGTTTTCCCTTCCTCTACCCACATCTATGGCCTCATAGAGAGTTTTCCATGGCTAGTTGATCAAGGAACAATAATTGGGGCTTGATTTACAGATAGTTTTGAATACTATCTAGTACATGGCTGTTTATTTTGCTGGTAAGGAAAGATGACTAGATGTACAGACCTATATTTATATATGGTCAATGGATAATGTTTGCCATTTAGAAGGGGCCTGAATATAAAATTGGTCTTATTTTAAAATTGGTGGAACATAGTTCCCAAGAAGAATTATGTAGGTGGAATTCTACAAATGGGTACTGAGGGTAAAGGTATTTGTGTTTCATGTGAATGATAAGTGAAGAATAACTCCAACAGAGGAGGAACGCAATAATCAGAAGAAAGCTATAACTTGTTCTGTGTTTGGTCAGTAATCCACATTCCTTTCCCAGTGGAAGCTTGTACTACTATGAAGTAGCCATGATCACAGTGATGGGCATGATGAATGGGATCAACAATTTAACTATGACTCAAAAAAGTCAGTTTGGCTATAGTTACTTCAGAGTGCTCAACATGCCAATAGAAGAGAAATACACCAAACCTCTGACATGGTAGCATTCCCCGGCTGACCATTCAGCCATCTCATGGGAGAAGGAATGCACTGGACAACTTTCATCATGGAGGAGGTAGCACTTTTTTTTCTCTAGAATAGACTCTTCTTAGGGATATAAGTTTGCCTTACTTCCTGTGATGCTTTTGCATCTATGAACTTAATGAATTCCTTGTTGAAAATCATGATATTGTACACAACATTCTGTCTAACAGGTGCACTCATTTTGCAGAAAATACTGAGTCTACTGCCTATCTACTTTGTGTTCATCATGTTATTCAACCAACAGGTACAGAGGGACTTAATAATTGGCTGGAGTGAGCAATTATAATTATCAAGAAGAAATTATGGGACAGGGAATGGTATCTCTGAAATGCTAGGTCACCCCGTCATGTTCCTATGCCTTGTCATAAATGATAATGGAAAGCTACAGACCTAACATAATGGAAAGGGCTCTTCAAGAATGAAGGTTATGGTCACCCTATCAGGAAAACATTACGACAAACTTAGGTGATTCAAGGAAATATTGAAATAAAAGTAGAAGAAAATTTTAAATATCAGCCAGTTACAGCCAAATTGCTAGTCAGAGAAATCAAGATCATATTAGTTATGAGTATTTTTTCCTTTTTCTCTTTCCAATTCCTCTATAATTTAACATAAGGTGAATTAACAATTTTAATTTTATATCTCAGTAGTTGAGTGACAGACAATCAGAGGGGATGGTGTCTCATTTAGAACAAGAGTACCTATTACGCAAGGAAAGGTAAAGTGACATTGGACTTGGTGTGTCCTCTTCTATGGAGAACATTACAGTACTTTGGTTGCACAAGAGACAGTGGAGGCATGCTACCTGGAAATATAATTTCCTTTGTCTTTATTTGGAAGTTAATTATAGTTAAAAGTGGTATATATGGATATTAAGTTGACAAGGCGTGCACTGTGCTGGCTTATTCTTTTGTCAAACTGATCCCAGGTTAAAGCACTTATGAAAGACTTGGATGATGGTGGCTAAGTTGTGATCATTTCTGTAGCAATGTCATGGTAGTTGGTTGTAATATCAGAGGTTCATGGACATGACTGCAGGTTCTAGCTTGTTCACTTTTTTTCCCTATGCTTTGCATCCAGCTCTTCTTCTGGATATTTACAGTGGCCCATTTCCAGATGCTAAGCTGTGTATCCTAGTCATTCCCTAGACTTTGCTCCCTTTTGTATCCCGGCTTCACACTGGACAGACTTGGCTACTCATGTCACCTATGTAGTGATTCCTTTGATCCTCCAACTCTATTTTTCAGACCTATACTTACCCAACTCCTTCCATCATTATGCAAATCTTAATTCCTGTGTTAAATCTCTATACCATAACTGACATTGAATCTGGTTCCTGATTGAGATCTCACTGATAATCGGAATACATATTTTCTTTAATTTTCTTATCTCTTTTCAGTATATTTCATGTAATTCCATTGCATTTTTGTCTCTTCTTCATTTAATTAAGGTTTTATTTGATTTTCTTGGAAAAAAGTAAAGCATAGGAATTAGTAATGCAATATGTGAAATTAAGCAAAAGCGCATATAACTCATAGTTCAGTCACTTAGAAACTGTGTGATGTTGGACAGATTACCCAAGACCTATAAATATGATGTTTTTATATTTAAAATAGTAGTAGCAAAAATATAAAACAACTTAAGATGTTGTAGGTAAGATAATATTGGGGAGAAGAGGTTACATAAATGATTCTTTAATATATACTACGTCTCCTGGCATATTGAAGATTTATTATGTGCTCAAACCACTAAATATTATTTTCCTACTCTATTTCTACTTTTGTGATTATGACAAGAAGCTATAATATAAATTCTTCTACTGTGCTCAGGAATAAATTTGTCAAAATATTATCTTTTACCAATGATAAAGAACTTATTTCTTTCCCAAGTCAGATATTATTCAGCCATCATTTATTTATTAAATTCAAGACTTATTAGAATTTCTACATTTCTCAATCATAAATGTGTGTTTCCAGAACTTTGTTTATAGAAACTTTGTATCAAATTATGTTTATATATCTTTGTTTTCCACTTTGGTTAAACTAAATCTTAAAGTTCTAAATACTATATTGTTTATTTTTTTTTTTTATATTAAAATTTATCTTGTTACTGTCTGAAATTAAATGTGAAAATTTCTTATGTTCATATATATGTATAAATATATGTATATATATATGGTTTTTAACTATTTTGAAAGATGTAAAAAAGAGTCTTTACATTATAGAGCTCTAACAATTTCCTGAATGTTCACTGACAGTATTTACATCATGCTATTTAATTTCTCTTTAGATCATGAAAGCAAGTGAGTGATGTGGGAGGGAAGACTTTTGTTTTCTGGAAAGATATTCTCATGTCCTTTTTTATATATTTGTATGAAAGAACTTGTGAGCTTACAAAACAATCAAACTTAATGTGGAGAATTCCCATATGTCACCCCTCCACCAACACCTTACATTATTCTGGAACATTTGTTACAAATTATGAAAGAACATGATCAGACTATTACCACTAACTGCAGTCCACAGCAAACACTTGGTATATTTTTTCCAAACATTCCTTGTTTAATAATACCATGTATTATTATTTTACATCTGTTATAGTTTATGAGAGAACACTCTCATATTTGTACCATAACAATTGTTTATCTTTCAACACATGGTACACTGTGTTATACAGTTGCATGCCATGTACATTCTATCCAAAATGTACATTCAGTGGCTCTCACTTTCCTCATAGAATTGTGGTCATTGCCCCAGTACAACTTTGAACATTTTCCTTAGTCCAAAGGAAAAATCACATACCTCCTATTATTGACCCTTAATATTGTTCTAGTACCTTCTTTGACATTGATGTTAGAATATTACAATATTGTTCTTAACTTTAATCTATAAGTTACATTAAATATGTTTTCCCATGCATCACTATATTCTTATCACTTTGTAATAGTGATGTACATTTGTTCCAGTTCATAGATCATTCTTATATTCGTAATATTAATCGCAATCCTCATCCACTCTGGTTCAATGTTATTCACTCCCTAGATTATTCTCTCATTCTCTTGCAGTTGACATTTACATTCCTAGACTACCCTTTTCATTCCCATTCCCATTTATAACCCAGCTGTGTTAGTTTTATTCACTATAATGTGTTACCACCAACTCTATCCATTTCCACAGAGTTGCAGTCAAACTAATTGAAAATTCTATCTACATTTAGGCATCAGTACCCCTTCTCAGTCCCCATACTATCTCCTAGGAACCTATAGTCTAGGTTTTAACTCCATGTAGTTATTCTTCATATTTAGTTACTATTAGTGAGACCATACAATATTTCTCTTTTGTGTCTGGCTTTTTTCACTTAGCATAATGTCCTCAAGGTTCATCCATGTTATCATATGTATCCCAATTTCATTTCTTCTTACAGCAGCATAGTATATATATATACACACACACCACATTTTGTTTATCCACTAATTAGTTGATGGCCACTTGGGTTGTTTCTATTTTTTGGCGATTGTGAATAACGCTGCTATGAACATCAGTTTGCAGATGTCTGTTTGTGTCACAGTTTTCATTTCTTCTGGATGTATTACTAGTAGAGAGAATGCTAGATCATGGGGCAGTTCAATATTTAATTTCCTGAGGAACTGCCAAACTCTCATCTACAAAGGCTGCATCATTCTACATTCCCACCAACAGTGAAGGAGTGCTCCTATTTCTGCACCACCACTCCAGCACTTTGATTTTGTTAATTCTATGTTGTTGTTGTTGTTGTTTTTTTCTCTGTTTCATTTATTTCTACACTGATCTTCGTTATTTCATTCCTTCTGCTTGCCTTGGGCATAGTTTGCTGTTCTTTTAATAGTTCCACGAGCTATGTAGTTAGGTCATTGATTTTAGCTCTTTCTTCTTTTTTAATGTAAGCATTGACAGCTATAAATTTACCTCTCAGTCCTGCTTTTGCTGCATTCCATAGACTCTGATACGTTGTGTTCTTGTTTTCACACATCTTAAGATTTTTATTGATTTATCTTGCAATATTTTCTTTAACCCACTGATTACTTAATAGTGTTTTGTTTTTGTGAATTTTCTCTTTTTCCACCTGTTGTTAAATTCGTGCTTTATTCCATTATGATCAAAGAAAGTGTGTTTTGTATAATTTCCATCTTGTTAAATTTATTGAGATCTCTTTTGTGACCCAACATATGGTCTATCCTGGAAAAAGATCCATGATCACTTGAGAAGAATGTATATCCTGCTGTTTTGGGATGCAATGTTCACTATAAGTCTGTTAAGTTTAGTTCATTTATCATTTTAGTCAAGACCTTTGTTTCTTTATTGATTCTCTGCCCAGATGATCTATCCAATGATGTGAGTGGTATATTGAATTCTCCAACTATTATTGTAGAGATATCTGTTTCTTTCTTAAGTTTTGCTAGAATTTACCTCATGTAATTTGGGGCAACATGGTTAGGTGCATATTCATTTATGATTGTTCTTGACTCCTGGTGAATTGCCCCTTTTATTTGTATATAATGACTTTCCTTGTCTGTAATAATAGCTTTGCTTTGAAGGTCTATTTCTTCTGGTATTATTATACTCACTTGAGGTTTTTTTGTTTTTTTTTTTTTGTTACCAAGTGCATAGAATATATTTTCCAGCCTTTCACTTTCAATAGATTTGTATCCTTGGGTATAATGTATGTCTTTTGTAGACAGCATATAGATGGTTTATATTTTCTTATCCTTTCCACTAGTCAGTGTCTTTTGATTGGGGAGTTTAACCCATTTACCTTCAATGTTATTAATATAAAGGCAGTTCTTCACCCATTTTGATCTTTTGATTTTATGTCATATCTTGTTTTCAACAATTCTTTTTACAATTTTAGTTATTTTACTGATATAATCTTCATTTGTAGACTCTCTTCCAAGCCTCTCTCTCCTGTCTTTTCTTTTCACTCCCTTTAGTATTTCCTGCAAAGCCAGTATCTTCATTACAAACTCTCTCAGGTTCCATTTATCTGTGAATATTCTAAACTTGCCCTCATTTTTAAAAACTGTCTTGCTGTTTATAAGATTCTTGGATGGCAGTTTTTCTCTTTCAGTTTCTTAAATATATCCTATCACTGCCTTCTTGCTTCCATGGTTTCTGATGAGAATCAGTACTTAATCTTATTGTTCATCACTTATATGTGATGAATTGCTTTTCTCATGCTGATTTCAAGATTCACTATTTATCTTTGTCATTTGACATTCTAAATAGTATGTGTCTCAGAGTAGTCTATTTAGATTTATTCAGATGGGAGTACATTGTGTTTCTTGGACATGGATATCTATATCCTTCAATAGGGTAGGGAAATGTTTTACCATTATTTCCTCAAATATTCTCTCTGCCTCTTTTCCCCTCTCTTTTCCTTCTGATACACTCATGACATGTATGTTTGCATGTCTCTTATCATTTAGTTCCCTGAGACCCTGCCCCATTTTTTCCATTGTTTTCTTTATCTCTTCTGTTTTATATTCACTTTCAGAGGCCCTGTTTTCAAGCTCACTGATACTTTCTTCTGCCTCTTCAAATCTGCTGTTATATGCCTCAAGTGTATTTTTAACTTCATTTATTGTGCCTTTCATTTCCATAATATCTGCTATTTTTCTATGCATGCGTCAAATTCTTCTTTGTTCTTACTCAGTGTATTTGTGATGTCCTTGATCTCTTTAGGCATCTCATTGAATTTATTAAGGAAATTTATTTGAACACCTATGATTAGTTGTCTGTATATAATCTGGAGGCTTAGTTTGTTTCTTTGACTGTGCCGTATCTTCCTGTTTATTGTTATGGTTTGTAAATTTTTTTGGTGTCTCAGCACCTGATATACTAAATGTATTTATTCTTGCCTCTTTTTCTATCTTTATTCTAGGGCTTTCTATTTCATTGGCTTTGTGCTAGAGCCCCTCTTTGATACTTGGATCAACTTAATTTGGAACCTTATAGTGGCTTGTGTTCAGCCAATCTGAATTTTTTTCAGCTCTTTCTCAACTATTTCTTGCACTTTCTCTCTTCCCTGTTGCTAAATAAGAGTTAAGAATGTTTTTGGTATTATAAGCCATGGAGGTTTAAGCTGCCCACATTGTCCCAGAAACTGATGAATCTTCTTCATCTTTTCTACCTTGCCAGGGTTAAGGATGGAGCTACAGCTGTATGCAGTAATCCAAGCCATGAAAACCAAGACCATCTGTAGTTGACCAGAGAGACTGATGTGGCTCCACTTCCCTTTCTCACTTGCCTGGTGTGGGGATGGAGCTGCAGGTGTGGGCAGCAAACTAATCTGCACAAGTCAAAAACTCACTGCAGTTGCTCAGGTAGACTGATGAATTCCTGCCCCCCCTCCTCCCTTGCCTCTGGTGGGAATGGAGCCTCTGATGCAAACAGCAATCTAGTCTTTGCAGGACAAAAGTGACTTCAGTTGCCCTGAGAGGGTGAGGGAGCACCTTCCCTCATCCTGCTCTATCAGCAGTGGGGATGGAGCCACAGATGTGTCTGATAATCTAGTTCATGCAGGCTGAAATTGGCTGTAGTTGTCCAAAGAGACTGAGGGAGTACTGTTCCTCCTCCTGCCCTGTCAGGGATGGGAATGGAGCCAGAGATGTGTCCACCAGTCTAGTCAGGCCAAAAGAAGTCAGTTAACTAGAGAGGCTAAATTTGTTCTATCTCTCTGGCCCTTTCAAGGGCAGAGATGGAGCCTCAGGAGTGCCCAACACTAGTCCTTGTGTGATGAAAGTGGCTGCAGCTGCTCAGAGAGGCTTAGGAAACATTGCACCCATACTGTACTATCCAGGTGGGGATGGAGCCACAGGTGTCCAACAATTCGGCCCATGCTGCTGAAAGACAATGGAGTTGCCTGGAGAGAATGAGAGAGCACTGTCCACTTTGCCCTGTCTAGGCAGGGATGGAACCACAGAAGAGTCCAACAATCTAGTCCATGTAGGTTAAAAGAGCCTGTAGTTGCCTAGAGAGGCTGAGGAAATACCACTCCCCTCCTATCCTATTGGGAGTAGAGATGAATTCACAGGTTTACCCACCAATCTAGTCCATTTAAGCCAAAAGTGACTGCAGTTGCCCAGAGAGGCTGAGGATACACTATCCCACCTCCTGCCATAACAGGGGCAGGGATGTAGCCAGAGCTGTGTCCATCAATATGGCCTGTGTGGTCCAAAAGCACCTGCAGTTGCCCAGAGTGGCTAGGGAAACACCATCCCCCCTCCTAGCCTATTGGGGTTGGAAGGGAGCCAAAGATGTGTCCAAGAATCTGGTCTTTCCAGGCAGAAAGTGCCTGCAGCTGCTTGGAGAGGCTGGGGAAACAAGGCTCCTTCCTGTCCTATGGAGTGGGGGATGGAGCTAAAGATGTGTCCAACAATCCTGTCTGTGCAGGCTGAAAGTGCTTGCAGTAGCCCAGAGAGGCTGGTGCAGATTTCACATCTTCTTTCCTGCCAGAGGTGGGACTGGAGCCCAGGCTAGAGAAGAAATGTGACCTGGGTGGAAAGAAGCCAGTCCCTAACTTCAATGTGATTTTCAATCAGCCATTCTTCCACTCATGCTAGGGGCAGTGTTAAAATGGAGGCTACTTGCCTCTTTCTGATTTAGATGCAGTCAAACATTAGCTATTCTTAAGATTGGACCTTAGCCAGCCGAATTTACTAATCAGTAGCTGAAATAGGTGCCTGACCATCTCTTCATCCATTTTTGGGAAATGAAGCTTCCAATTCCAGTCAGGGACTAGCTCCCAGGGCAGCTTGTGCTGCTAGTGGGGGATGGGCTCTGGCTTCTGGGGCATGGAGTGCTCTCCTCATGAATCTTCTTTTCAGATGTGCAGTCTTCTCCTCACATCCTTCCAAGTATGTTGCAGGTTGTTCTTCTGGTCTCCTAGGACCCTCTCTCATCATGTTCTTTTTATGAGTTAATTCATCCTGGTTCTCTTTAACTTGAAAGTGTTGCCATAAGCAGGGCTATTTCCAATAGGAGGGCCTGCCTGATGCAGCACCACAAAGGAGAAACACGTCTTTCATTGGGAAGTTGATTTATTGCAAGTGCACAAGCAAGGAACTGGAGGAATCTTCCCCAAACCAGTTCAAAGTGAGGATTTTGAATAGGGTTTTTATAGGTAAAGGAGAGGGGTTAGAGAAGAAGAAAAATAAGTAAAACAACAGCAACAACAACAAAAAAGTGATGACGTTATATCTTCAAGGTGTCTTGTGAGGAGGGTACATGCAATTTCTCAGTCCTGTGTTGTCTCAAGCACATCAAACTTGTCTTTGGTTTCAGCAGCTAATTAACCACAGTTTAAATATTGTTATGCAGGTGCACGGTCTTCATGACTGCCATTTAGGTCTTTCTTGGAGAAAGAGTCACTGATTTACTGAGTCATAGGGTACTCCTGGTGCCATTTGGTCTTGGTTTTGTTTTGAAATAATATCTTATTCGTGTAAGCAGAACTGAGATCTGGTTAATGTTCTTCAGGAAACTAAGTACAAAGAGTAAACTAGTAAGGTTGGATTAATAGAAAACCAACTCAGTTAGTTTTTGGGAAGGGTATTCAATGATCCAGAGCTGCTTAAATGCAGATATTTTAATAAGTATATTTGTTAGCTATCAAAAAGAGGGGAGAGGTATGACTTTTACATAGTAGGTTTCCAAAGGAAGATTTAAAGGCCTATGAGAAGGCTAACCTGACTGGGTTATAGATAAATAAGTAAAATTAAGTTTAGGGTTTTCAGGAGAAATTTTGAGCCATTTTTCTTTTCTACACAGGCATTGATCACATTCACTGCAACCTTACTTGTTTGTGTGAAATGCAATTCTTTGGATTGTGTCACTGAAACCTTGTTTCACTTACTTATTCCTCAAGGTATAACTGAAAGTGTTCAACAAAGGGGCAACAGATGTCGTGAGCACAGATGCCCTTTTATTGATGTCCACTTCTTCTTTGCCTGAAGTTTTGATATAGATGAAAATGCAGCTGCTGTTAAGTGATAGAAATGACAATCATGTGAGAAGAACATGTGGAAAAAGCTTTTTTTCTTTGTTGAGCAGAAGGGAATCTTAGAATTTTCTTGATAATATATATGTAGTAAAGAATCACACCTATTAGGGTGATAATGAATGTCAACACAGCACAAATAATAACAGTCTGCTCTATAAACCTTGTGTCTGAGCATGAGATCTTCAAAAGAGGAGCTGCATCACAGCCAAAATGATCAATGGCATTGGAGTCACAGAATTCCAGCTGGAGGCCAATAATAAGTAGTGTGATGATGATCATGAAACCAAAGATCCAACAGCAGAGGACAAACATGATACAGATTCTGTTGTTCATGATGGTCATATATTGAAGGGGTTTATAAATGGCCACATAGAGGTCATAGGACATGGCAGCCAGGAGAAAATCTTTGTGGCTCCAAATATTCCAAAGAAAAATATTTGAATGGCACAGGAATTATAAATAATGGTATTGTCCCCAGTTGGTAAGCTGTCCAGGTATCTGGGAATACAGACTGTTGTGAAGGAGATTTTTAAGAAAGAGAAGTTTCGAAGAGAAAAAAACCTTGGTGTTTTAAGATGAGAAACCATGACTGTAAGAGTGATAATGGTCAGGTTTCCAGCTACATTTAACATGTCAGTGAGAAATGAAAAGATAAAAAACAGGACTTGCAGCTGAGGCTCAACTGTAAGTCCCAGCAAGATGAATGTGGTTATTGCTGTTTGATTTCTCATTATTTCCTTTGGTTTTATATACAATCTGCATGCAACAATCAGGGAGAAAGGATCTGTGGTCTCTCAGTGATCAAATGCAACATAACACACCTGAAAAAACAGATACCAAATTATTCCCTCCTGCTTCTTATTATGCATTCCAGTGACCTCTATACAACTTAGTTACAGAGATCTCCCCTAAAATGTGATTTGAGTTCCATGTTTCTCTTCTGCCTGCAGGAATCCTAATCATCTCTTTCAAAATGTGGGTTCTCCATTCTGCACTAACCACTCTTTAAAATATATATTTATTTACATTTGTTCTAATCAAGAACCATAATCAGTCCAATTCATCTTATAATTATTACCAAATCTTTTTCCCTCTAGTATTGGATACACACACAAACACACACACACACAAATACAATATTTTGATGTACCACCAGTTTCTACAAGTTAGGTAAGTTAGGGACAAGGCATCAACTATGTTTCTCTTATTTCATTCAGATTAGCTTAAGTTAGAAGCCACCTAACTAGTATGTTTTCAGATTCATTACATGTAAATGAAATTTTAAAATATTAAGTACATTATCCCAGTCATTATGCTTTACTCCCTCTAATCTCCATGCTCTCTATAGTTATTTTCTCCTCACATTTAACTATTATTGGCTGCCCAGCCTACTTAAATCTGGATTCTTTATCCACTAATAAATTGACATTATCCTTGCCCAAGTAATGAAAATCAGGTTTAATGCCAAAGTTACTGGAGACTATATGTATAATTCTGACCTTTCTTGATTCTTTGTTACATTTATCAATATTGAACTAATTTTTGAAACTGTATATGTTTTATTGATTTTCTTTTCCTCCTCATTTCTATTACAATTTTTCATAAATTCCACTTATTTGCACAGCATAAATATTAGTACTATGCAGTATTCTTCTGTATATTATCTTCCCACTCTACACTCTCTCTTATACTTGAGTTTCCCGGTACCAATGACCATAATATAGTACTGTCTACAACATTAGATTTCCTCTGAATTCCAGCCCCATGTATCCATGTAAAAACAGGAATTTTTATTTATATATCCAACAAGAACTCCAAATATAATATGATAATTGAATATGTCATCTCTGCCTCCTCCACTATGATATTTATTCTTAAGACCTTGCTTCCCCTCCCTGCTCACATAAATGTGGAAATTATTTCTTCATTTGTTTTATACATTTCAGTAAGTGATGTCAGTGTGTACTCTCAATTTTTAAACCAGAAACTCTGAATTTCATCCAGAACACTTTACTTTTTCAATTTTGATTTTTGGTTGGTAACAGATAACTTTTTATTTATTTATTTATTTATTTATCTATTTATTTATTTATTTATCTATCTATCTATCTATCTATTTATTTATTTATTTTCATATATATTTTAAAAGATGCTTAGATTACATAGATATTACACAAAAATTACAGGGATTCCCGTGATCTCCACCTCCCATACTTCCCATAACACCTCACATAAACCTCTTTCATTAGTGTGGCACATCATCTGCAATGGATATACACATCCTGGGGCTTTGCCACTAAGCATGGTCCACAGTTCACATCATAGGCCACACTCTCTCCCACACATTAATGCATGGTATATGTGCTCTAAAATGGCCTATATATGTCACCACAACATCACTCAGGACAATCCCCAAGTCCTGAAAAGCCACTGTATTACAAATGCCATTTCCCTCCCTGCTACAAAAGCGTCTAGTGGCCACTGCCTTCACCTCACTATTGTAATTTCTTCCATTGCTTGAATCTCAATATGTCTACAACAGAATACCATTAAGTCCACTCTAGTCCATAGCTCTTCTCCCAATCCTGAGGGGACTGGAATGGTGATGTCCACTCCATCTCCAAGTGAGAGTGGGGTTATATCCCATGGATAAGGTGGATGGGATTTTCCTGCCTTCAGCTGCAGGCTCTCTCCATTCCCTGGGATGGCCGTTGTCCATCATCGTCATCTCACCAGGTGACTTGGGTGAGTCCATTGAGCTGTGGAGTAGGGGTTGCAGATCCACTGAGATACCAAGCACAGCTGGCACATAGGCAGGCTGGAGGCTCCAGTCTCTGGAAGTACACCTATAAACTCCAACCTCACATATAGTTTTGAATAGAAGGGACTGATGGGCCATGTGCAGGGAAGACTTATTTGAGTCCAACTCTGTCACTCTCAGAAGCACAGATTCCAAATTAGAGACCCCTGGTAAGGCATCAGTCTCTGGGGTTATCCCCACTTATATAGGACCTGAGTGTCTCCAGAGCCCTCAGGAGTCCCTCTGTGTGGGGTGATGTCCTCTTTGGTGTTCCATGAGATCCTACTGATGTGTGCATAAGCGTTACCTCTGGGATGACCTCCTGACTCTCTTTGAAGACTGTTAGCCACATGAACTCATTTGTTTTTACTTTTTTCCCCTTTTATTCAAGGTTTTGTTTTTTTTTTCCCCAGTCATGTTTCCAGTTGCCACTTGGTATTAGTCCCTCGTTGCCAGGGAGGCTCATCCCCAGGAGTCTTGTCCCACGTTGGGGGGAAGGTAATGCATTCATATGTTGAGTTTGACTTAGAGAGAGGCCACATTTTAGCAACAAGGAGGCTCTCAGTTGGCAACAATTAGGCACCCCATACAGTAGGCCAAGTTTCAATTACAAGAGCATAGGCTCATAAGGCTAGTCATCAATAACAAGAATCCACTCTTGGGTTTTGCCACACACTGCCAGACACTGCCCCTGCACTCGGGGGACTGTTGCTGCTCCTTTGGAGAATGTGTCAGAGCTCTCCCAGCTGGGAATTCAGTATTCCCTCATTTATTGTGTGGTTGTCTATCCACCATGACCATGCCATCCCTTGATCATTTGAACAATTTTATATAATTTTTGTGTATATTCAGATGAACTTACTCCAATGAATCCCTCATCCCTGACACCCCACACTAATGATCCTCTGCAGCCCTCATTGTAACCCTTCTG
>JAQZBX010052985.1:0-18993 GCA_029593785.1 Cabassous unicinctus | reverse complement strand
AAAAAAAAAAAAAAGATTGAGGAATGAACAAACATAAGGGGGGAATGTAACTATGGACTAAAGTAGATTTATTATTATTCTAACAATGGAAGAACTTGTATCTGATATAAAGGCAGTGGCCACCAGAGGTTCTGAGGGGAGGGAGAGGGAAGAATAGGTGTAACATGGGGCATTTTGGGGACATTGGAATTGTTCTGAATGACATTGCAATGATGATTACAGGCCATTACACATTTTGTCAAAACCTATAAAATTGTGCAGTGCAAAGTGTAAACTATAATGTAAACTGTAAACCATGGTTAGTAACAATGCTTCAATGTGTTTTTATCAATTGTAACAAATGTACCACACTAATGAAAGACGTTTTTAATGAGGGAAAGGGTGGGATGGGGAGAGGTGGGGAATATGGGGATCCCCTATATTTCTGATTTAACATTTATGTAATCTAAAGCGTCTTTAAAAAGAAAAAAGAAGAAGAAATAAAAAGATTACCTGGGAGCAGAAGGCTAATAGTGAAAGGATAGCTTGAGTATTTTTTTTCTTTGCTCTTCAAATATGTTTCTTGAACTGAACCTAAATTGATCAAAATCAAGTTTTGAGCAACAACAACAAAAAGGAATGCAAGAATGCTTGTCATATCAGTCTGCCAAAGGGGTTCTGACGCAAAGTACCAGAAATCTGTTGGCTTTATGAAGGGTATTTATTTGAGGTAAAAACTTACAGTCCCAAGGCCATGGAGAGTCCAATTCAAGGTACCATAAGAGATACTTTCTCACCAAAGTCAGCTGCCACATGTTGAAGCAAGATGGCGGGCGATCTCTGCCTAGTCTCTCAGGGCTTCCAATGTCAGTCTCTGGCTTAGGTCTCATTTCTTTCCGGGCCTGCTCAGCTGCTCAGCTGCTCTGTTCTCTTCAGCTGCAAGCTATCAGGCCAATGGCTCATCTCTCCCCAGAGCCCCAGGATCAAACATGACAGAGCTTTCTCTCTCTTTTTGTGTCTTCTTGAGCGAATGCCCGTTTATATCAGCCCACCAAGGGGGCGGGCACTCAACCTGAATCACGCCCTACTGACATGGTCAAATCAAAAGCCCTAAATTGATTTTATCAAATAAACTTAAAACCTTTGAATTTAATATAATCAAAGGGTATCACACCCAGAGAAATAGATCGGTTTACAAACACAGTCTTTCTCTTTTGGGGATTCATAAATAATCTCAAACTGCCACACTTGTTATATTCTCAGACAATATATTTAATTTGGCAGATAATAAGCACTCAACAATTGCAACTATACTTTCCATAACATCTGTACTGAGTCTGTTTCCCTCCTAAATGTCCAGAAAGTTCTGATTCCCAGCCAGGATTTTGCAGCATCGCCAGGAGCATCTTGTCAAAATTTGTAAAGACAGTCTCAAAAAAATTTTTAATAAAAATTAGTTCAGTTTCTTTCACTTAAAAAGAGATTCTATTCATGTAGCTCTTTTAGGAGAAGAGCATGAAGCCAAAAAAAAAAAAAATCAAAGAAGCAAAAAGGGGGGTTGCAACTCTACTGCCCTTGATCATGAAGGCCATTTCTAAGAAAACTCTGTCATATGGAGACCAGATCCTGACCCCACTTTCCCCCCAAACCCATTTCACTTCTTTACAGGGACAATTAGAAGAGCGGGCTAGCCAAGCTAGATTTGGCTGTCTCTATTAACCACCAGGCTGCTTCTGTTCACCTCCTTTTAACCTCTTCTTGAACTAGCTTTATCTTTTCCTATATCCACAGAGGCCATCTCTTCCTATAGCTTTCCCTGTAGCATCAGGGCCAAAGAACTACCCTTTATAAAAACCGTATAAGGCAAATATTACTATCCCCTTTTTACAGATTTGAAAACAGAGGCTCCCACTTCTGTGTCCCATTCTAACAAATATAGGCTCTGATGAGGAAAAGTACTACTTGATTTCACATCTGGCTGGACCCATCCAACTCGTGTCTCTGCTGCTCTGTGTTAGCTTCACTCTCCTTCTGTAGGTGACAGTCATAAGAGATATGATTAAACACCCATTTATAGAGGACACCAAAGCCTTTTGGTAAATAGATATTTGCCAGCTAATAAATTATTTATATTGAAAAGAATGGGAGACTGTTGACCCCAACCATGAAGCCAGCATGGTGGAGTGGAAAGAATTCCAAACTGGGAGTCAGGAGACTTCTTAGTTACCTGATTGGATTAACATTTTTGAGGCTTCACGTCCTCACCTTTAAAGTACAAAAATTACACCTGCTTTATAGGTTGTGGCGAGAATTAAATGAGACAGTATACATCAACATATCCGCATAGGTTTTCAAAACTGGAAGCCACAATTACTTGTAGCTTGGGTATAATGGGACCTTAGGCAAGTTGTTTAATTAAAAGGGAAAACTCAAATATTATTTATTGCATATCTCCTTGTGGCAGGCACTGGGCCGGGCGTGGTCCATGAGTTCTATCTGCTTCCCCATTTGTGCAGTGAGGGGGCAGGACCCAGGGGAGACCCAAGATCCCGCCAGCTCAGGCAGCTGCCTTTAAGAGGCGCTGCCCTCAGACAAGCAAGCCAGAGGCGGTGACTGCGGCCATTTCAAGGATACCTAGGCCAAGAGCAGCACCAGGGAGTGCCTGAGGCACCGTTCCCTAGGAGCGTTTCATAAACATCCCACAGGACCCTCAGAACTCAGCCTTTAGGAGACTCCTGGGGCGGGCGCCACGTCATGGTGCAACAGCCACACAACGAGCTTTGACCTGCCTTGTCTAGGAATATGGCACTCCAGGAACGTCCTTTCCCACTTCCCTCAGCACATTTTCTGTCCCACATCCCCACTCCTCACCCAAGAAACCATACTTAAAAACGCCAGAAGTTCTTGAGGATGCACCGAAGAAGACCCCCAGAATATTCACCAGCCACCTTGGAACTATCTAGCGTCTTAGCATTATGCATCAGACGGCAGAGACTCTGGGGAAATAGCACAGTAGCTGCTCTCCCGTCCCTGCACAGCCACCCCCACTCCCTATGTGTAGATTTTCACCTAAGAGGAAGCAGCTCCAGTGTAGCAGCTTGATATTATTTATGAATTCCAAAAAAGAAGGATTATGTTCGTAAACTGGTCTGTTCCTCTGGTTGTGACCCCCTTTGATTGTATTAGATTCAGCTGAGATGTCCTTGATTGAATTATGTTAAGATTAGGGCTTTGATTCCACCATGTCGATAGGGTGTAACTCAGGGTTGAGTCCCCGCCCCCTTGGCAGGCCGATATATATGGACACTCACTCAAGAAGAAGATACACAGGCAGAGAGAGAGCTCCGTAGACACGGCAGAGGAGAGAACTTTGATCCTGTGACCCAGGGAAGAGAGATGAGCCATTCGCCTGATAGTTTGCAGCACCGAGAAAGCCCAGAAAGAAACAAGCCCTGTGCCAGCCTGGAGCTGAGAGAGAGGAAGGCTGAACCTTCACAGAGATCAGTAACCATCTTGCTTCAACATGTGGCAACTGACTTTGATGAGAAATCAACCTTGAGTTGGACTCTTTAGGGTCTTGTAACTATAAGCTTTTACCCCCAAATAAATACCCTTTATAAAAGCCAACAGATTTCTGGCACTTTGCATCAGCACCCCCTTGGCTGACTAACACATACAGTGAACATCAGTGGTGAGCTTGGTGGTGAAGGACAGATACAACCTGAGAGCTGGGTGTGGAGGAAGCCTTATTTAGCTCCAGTGTCTGCAGAATCCCAGCTCCCTGATTAAAAATGGGTCTTTAGTGGACAGTCCCAAAATATGGGACCTAGGAAGATCACTCAGTGGCCTGAGGATGGCACTGTCAGTGGCCTGAATTTGCAGTGGTTTTTGACAATCATTTTTGTTCTTACAAAGTTATTTCTAGGTTTCTCCCATGGGCTCGTGGCATGAGCTAACTTACACGACCTAACTCAGACAGTCACCTTGTCTGGTATTTGTAATAGTTATCGTAGCACTGGTAATTGCTATCATTTCCTGACCACCTAAAATGTCTCAGGGCCTGCCTATTTCATTTTCACATATTATTCTCATTAAACTTCACATCAATCCCAGTTTGCAAATGAGGAAACTGAGACTATGAGAAGTTAAAAGTTCTGCTCAAGTTCATTAGGCAAATAAATATTGGAGCAGGAATTGGAACCCAGGTGTGTCCAATTCCAAAGCCCAAATTCATTCTGCTGTGACCTTGCTGCCTCTCAAAAGTCAAAGGAAACCCTTCACATCACTCTACAAAATAAAGGTCTGCCTGCTGCTCCCCAAGGAGCCTGCACGAAGCTAAAAACCACACAAGCAGAACAAGGAGAGCGAGGCAGAGGCCCCGGGGGCTGGCCCTACAGTGAGGGCTCTTTGTTAGGTCCCTATGGGGTGCAGGGGCCTCAAGCCCAGATGTGCCCTCTCAACTTGGAAAAGGAAGAGATTCAAGGACTCAACTTTACGTTCCTCTCCTGGCAAAATATGTCCCTGTTTACGAACAACGTTCTGAGCTCATTCCTTCTTTGTCTTTCCTGCTTGGGACGACGCCCCTGCCGGGAGTCCCTGCGGGACTTTCTCACAGGAGAAATCACCTTCCTTCCTCCGGGCTTCCCTTCCCTTCCTTTCCACGGGGAACTCTCTCGGGCTTCATTTCTATAGGAAACCAGGAGAGGCGGCAGGTAAACTCCTTCCCGGGCTCACTCAGCCCTCCCCAAACCTGGGGAGAGTGAATGTTCTCCTCTGCCCTCAGGGCTTCTCTCCTGCTCTTGCATTTCCCCAGCCTTCACCAAAGAGGCTACGGGTGAGGGTTTTTCCATTTAATTTCATTTTTCATCATTTTTACCCCCTTTTGGATGGTTCACATCTGAGGGTCTCGGTGGATTAACTGGCCAATCAGATTTCATTATGAGCCCAAGTAGCTCTTATCATTAAACCTGTAATTTATGTCTTCTGTGTTTCATAAAATGTGAAATATTACCATTCTCCAGGAGCCTGAAGAGAGGAGGATGCTCCATTAAGTCCGACACCGCTCCTCCGTAAGAGGCCGTAATTATATGCGGATTTTTTTTTCGCAGCTAAGTTTCTACTTGCAGATGCTAACAAAAGAAATAAGCTTTTAATCCAAACATAATTAATATGAATTACCTCCCCGGTACACCCTGGCTTTGCACCATTAAACTTAATTTTTGTTTTGCATGATAATTGTGTTATCATTACCGTTTATAGGAGAACTCGGGGACCCTCACTTTGTTTTCAGTCAAGACCAAAGGGACTGGAAATGACTCGCCCCTCCTCTGCCAGCCAGAGGCCCCCCGACCAGCCTTCCACACCTGTCGCCTCTGGTCACTGTGGCTTAGGGATGTGGGGGCCATGGGAGGTATTGCAAGCCCTAGACCTCACTCTTAGGGAAAAAGGAAGCGGAATCTGACTTACACATCAGAGGACTTGCCACCCAGCCTACAGGCTCAGCCAGGATGCGGCCCAGTCATTAGGCTCGTCAGCAGCAGCAGCAGCATTATTATTATCATAATTGTTATTATTTTTCCTAACAGTAACGAGTGCCACACAATCTCTTTGCAGCCTGCGCCAGCTACCTTGCTATCAGTTCTTCCTCACAAGCATCTAGGGATCCTGGCCTCTGAATTATTTAAGCAAAGCCCCACAAAATCCTAGAGCACTGAAGCCCTGGGTCTTATTAAAGGTTCTGTTTAAGACTCTGTTCGAACCCATTTTCCTTTCTCTCACCTCTGTGTGCCTTCATCTCCCTCTTCATCTCGCGCTCTACTTTATAAGGAAGATTGATATATACATATTTTTTAATCGGAGAAGGAATCTAATATCTTTGGAGTTAGGCACTACATAAATATAGTGGCACTCTTTCATTAATCAGAGTTATTGAATATCTGCTTTGTCTTAGGTACTGTGAGGAATTACACACACACACGCTTATATATATATACCCCATGACCCATGTCGGCAAAGAATAGATAATCTAGTTGAAGGAAGAATATATACACCCAACAGCTTAAAACAGAAGAGGGATTAAAATACAACACAAAACAACAGTACCAAAGATGATAAACGGAGCCCTGAGCATGTGAGCATTTGTGAAAGGAGAGATTGCAAAAATGTTCAGGGAAGACTTCCTGTAGGGACAAGAGCTTGGGCTGGACTGGAAGGACAGCAGGGTTTGTAGAGGTAGAGCAGCAGGCGGGGGAAGGTGTGCATGGACCTGGAGCAAGGGCCACACAGCGCATGCTCTAGAGCAGGGAGTGAACCAAACTGGCTCGAGCAAACTATTGCTGTCAAGGAGCAGTAGGAATTAGGCCGGGAGGGTAATATGGAGTTGGACCACAGAGAGTCTTGAGCGCCACATCAGGTAATGGAGAGACAAGGAGTGATTTTCAAATGGGGGAGTCGCTTAATGGAAGTGGCGTCTTCAGATGGTGACTCTGGGATCACAGTGCAGGAAGCTTTAGACAAGGAAAAGCCTGAGGGCAGGGAGGCAGGGAACCTTTGCAGCAGTGATGGGGGGCTCAACTTGGGTGGGGCAGAGAGAACTGAAAGTAAGAAATATCTGAGAATCTATGAGACTTCGTAAGAGCAAGGAGAGAGAAGATGAAATACATGGTTACGCACCTTATTTAATAGAAATTATCACTCTAGGTCCATTACAGAGCATAATGCACGGTGCCTGGCAGAGTATTGTGACCACTGACTCTTGTTAACTGTTACTAGCAATAGAATGTTGTGCCTATTTTATCTTCCAGTTGTCCCTGAGGAATTGTCCAGGACAGCTCTGTTACATATATTGTAGAGTTGGGCATGAAAAATCACTGAGAGATTAAGGGATTACCAAACTTTGCATATTTTTTTTCAGTGGGCAAACAACAACCGTTGGTCTTCAAACTCTTTCCTCAATAATATTGTTTAAAAAGCAGCGGCCGTCCAGCCCCCAAATTAGTGAAAATGCCAAAAGTGTTCTCACACGAAATAGCCACACTACTCAATGGTAACCCTTCATTCTCAACACACTTCCTTTTCCCAGAGGTGGTAGAGTGGCAGGTTGAAATACTTTTTATTCTTCAGGCACATTGTGTCGTGAGGAGCTGAAGGATATTGTTGAAGCTCCTGTAGCATGATATTGGTCCCATTTTTCTTGTCAATCTGAGTAACCAACAACTTGGGTAGCATATTGCCTGCAGAGAGATTTTGATGCAAGGCACTTCTTCATCTCTGCCAGAGGGAAGACGGTTCCAAGGAAGCTAGGCTCCTCAGCGGCCCAGGTGCTGGTCAATTTGACAAATGGGGTACTTGGTCTAAAACAGACTAAATGAAGTTCAGTATCAACTAGTGTAAGGCTTTAAACATATGGGAAGAATGGGAGCAGATGTGGCTCAAGCAGTTGAGTGCCCGCCTCCCACACTGGAGGTCCTGGGTTCGGTTCCTGGTGGCCCCTGAAAAGAACAAACAAAGAAAACAACTCAGGGAAGCTGATGTGGCTCAGTGGTTGAGCACTGGCTTCCCACATACGAGGTCTCGGGTTCAATCCCTGGTTCCCGAGATGTCAAAATAATAATAATAATAAACATGGGGAGGAAAAAAGTTTCCAATATAATACCATCAAACAAGTGGGTCAGAATAAAAACATGGGACAAGCATGAAAGAATAAAATCTAATAGGAAGATACCAGCAAATGCAGAGTGAATAGCAAGGTGAAGGTGAATATGATGGTTTGAAGCTGTGTGCACCCCAGAAAACTAAGTCTTCAATCTAATCCACTCCTGTGGGTGTGAACCCATTGTAAGTAGGGCCTTTTTGATGAGGCTGCTTCAGTTAAGGTGTGACCCACCTCAATCAGGATGTGTCTTAATCCTCTTACTGGAGTCCTTTATAAGCAGAATTAATTCAGACATGAAAGAGAAAGCCATGGAAGCAAGAAGCTGAAATCAACGAAAACCAGAAAAGCAGGGAGGGACCAGCAGATGCCGCCATGTGCCTTGTCATGTGACAGAGGACCAAGAACTGCTGGCAGCCAGCCCCAGAACACCAGTCTTTGGGAAGAAAGCATTGCTTTGATGATGGCTTGTATTAGACATTTTCCCAACCTCAAAACAGTGAGTGAATAAATTCCCACTGTTTAAGCCAAACCATTTCATGGTATTTGCTTTGAGCAGATGTATTAGTCACCCAAGGGGGTGTTCGTGCAAAGTACCAGAAATCTGTTGGCTTTTATAAAGGGTATTTATTTAGGGTAGAAGCTTACAGTAACTTCCCTCACTAAACTCTGTTGCCACATGTTGGAACAAGATGGCTGCCAACGTCTGCCAGGAGTTCAGGCTTTCTGGGTTCCTCTCTTCCTGGGGCTTGTATCTTTCTGGGCTCAGCTGCCTTGCTCTCTCCACAAGGCCAGCTGTAGACTCTCAGGTGACCAGCTCTGTCTCTCTCCCTGGGGCTCAATTCTTTCCAGGCTCAGCTGCTCTGCTCCTGTGTGTACTTATTTCCCAAGGCTCCAGCCTTAAGACTCCAAACTCCCTTCTCTGCAGTGTGGTTTCTCTGTGAGTCCCCACCCACCAAGGGGGTAGGGTCTCAACGTCCTACTGACGTGGCCCAATCAAGTAAAAGTGAAACTTCTGAATCCAATATAATCTAATATGCCCAGAGGAAAAGACCAGTTCACAAACATAATCCAATATCAATTTTTGGAATTCATAAATAATATCAAACTGCTACAGCAGACTAGGAAACTGAAACAGTGAATCAGCAAGAAAAGTCTAATGACCTGCTGTGCAGTGAGGGGTTATGCCTGTTGTGTGTTGCGTGTCCATTGAGAACAGTAACCATGATCGGTGTCATAGTTTGCCAGGGCTGCTATAACAAATACCCCAGACTGGTTGGCTTAAACAACAGGATTTCATTGCCTCACCATTTTGGAAGCTAGAAGTCAAAAATCAAGGTTTGGCAGGCCAGGCTTTCTCCAAAGTCTGTGATGGCTCAGTCTCTGCCTCTGGCTCACGGTGATCTGTGTCCTTTTATCTCCTCCTCTGGCTTTTACCCCTCCTGCTCAATCATCTGGATCCCTGTCTAGACTGTGTCTGCTTGACAGGACTCCAGCTCTACTGCATTAAGGCCCTGCCTTGATCCCATTTGGCCTCATCTTAATAGGGTCATTGAAGATCCTGTTTACAAATGGATTCACACCCACAGGTGTGCTGGGGTTAGGACTTGAATCTGTCATCGTGGGGGACATGATTGAATTCCCGATAACAGTGGAAGTAAAAATGTGGGTAGAACAACGTAGGCCCGGTAAATAAGCATCCCAGGAGATTCAGCAGTTGGCCCCAGCTGAACACTGCATCCCCTGTGGAACTGAACAGCTAGAGGGAAATACAAATAGAGAAAAGATAGAAAGGTTGGAGAGCCACAGGGCAGGCCTATAAAACGGTTGCAGGCCCTAGAACTATTAAGTCCAGTGTGGACAAGTCTGGAAAGAGGGGCATGAGTGGGACCTAGTTGATCTAACAATAGGCTTCAAGCAAAAATGAAAGGCTTATCCTCAGAGAAGGGTGCCCGGCTGGTGTTCTCCATTCCCCCTGAGGATGAGAGAGAAAGGAATGAGTTTTGACTACTGCATGCAACAAAGACATGCCAACTCCAAATTTCTCTCCTTAGAATCATTGGTTTTAAAACCTATGTGAAATGAGATTCTTTTCTCCTATTACGTGACCCATCCATAAAATGGGAGCAATCATAGACTCTCCCTATGGAGTTGCTGTGAGGAGTTGTTTGAATAATGCCTGGCACACCTGCTACGATTAGATAGGTGTTTGTGTGTTGTTTTGTTTTTTAAGCTGGTTTCTTTTCAGTTGTGATGATCTAAGTTTTCCCCCATTCCATGTTCACACTCTGAAACTATTATCATTCTACAATAAATAGCCAGCATATGACTCTTACCAAATATTCTACTAGATCATACGTATTCACTTTCTAGAACTGCTATAACAAATTACCACGAACTTGATCATTTAAAGCAATAGAAATTTATTTTCTTACAGTGCTGGAAGCTGGAAATTCAAAATCAAGGTGTCACAGGGCTGCGCTCCTGCGGAAGCTCTAGGGTAGGCTCCTTGGCTCGTGGCAGCATCTCCCCAGTCTCTGCACCTGCCTGCACATGGCCTTCTTCTCCTGTGTTTTGGTATTCTGTTCTGACTCACATAAGGATCCTATCATTGGATTTAGGGTCCACCCTAATCCAGTATGAGCTCATTTTTATCCTTACCCTAATTGCACCTGCAAAGACCCTATTTCCAAATAAGATAACATTCCACGGTTATGAGTGGACGTGAACTTTATGGAGACGCTACTCAACCCACCACAGAGATTCCATCTATCAGGCAGAAAGCACAAATTCTGAAACTTGCATGTTATGAACTGCCTAAAAACACAAACTTACTTAGACAGAGGCCTTTGTAAAATTATTTAATAAAATAATATATGCACATTAAGAAACTTCTGGCAAATACACAAAAAAGGAAGATAAAAAAATACTTTACAGTCATTGCTACCCACAAGTCTCTATTTGTAGTCTGAGATTTTTTTTTCTCTTCCAGTCCTTTTCTGTACTTTGATGAACATTTAAGCATAATTATAAGAGAGCAGCTGTGGCTAAAGTGGTTGAGCTCCCACCTCCCACATGGGAGGTCCTGGGTTCAGTTCCTGGTGCCTCCTGAAAAAAACAAAAACAAACAACATGCAAAACTAATGAAAACAACCAACTTAAGGAAGCCAATGTGGCTCAGTGGTTGAGTGCCGGCTTCCCACATACAAGGTCCCAGGTTCAATACCCGGCCCCTGATACCTAAAAAAAAAAAAAAAAAACTAATTATAACCATTTTGTATGCCACCGTTTCCCAATACTCATATTTGAGGATGGAAAGAAATGTTGGTTGGATGAAGGGCTCTGGGGCGATATAAGTTAAAAAAGCAATAGGCTAAACCTCAGAACATCTCAAAATATTCTACGCAAAGTCCTGAGAAGGGGATTTGGTAACTAGTAGTTCCAAATATATTTGACATGGGAGTAATGTTCCAAAAAACACACTTTGGACAAATGCTACTCTACAATTTTGTATTCTTCTTATTATAAACATTTCCTATACTTTTCATAAACTTTCTTTACATCCTTTTAAATAGCTGCATAATAATCTACTAAAAATATGCCATAGGTTACCTAACCATTCTCCTATAATTAGACATTTAAATTAATTTCAAATCTTTGCTAATATAAATTAAAGTTGTAATTAACATCTTTTTACATCTTAGATTTTTTTAAAATAAAAATGTATGTAGAACTAATTTCTAAGGCCCCAATCCAGAAGGAGAAATACTGGGTTAAAGGGTATTAGGTTTCAAGTTCACGGTACACGGTGCCAATTTGTTTTTCAACAGGTCTGTATCCACTTTCACGACCCAGCAGTGTGTGATAATGCCCACACACCACACCCAGAGCAAGGCAATCGGCCACAAGGCTAGAAACGGGGCTGTTGACAGTGACTTTCACCGGCCTTCATTAGCACCACCTCTGGTGACAGCCCTTGCAGCTGTCACATTTGATGCCAACACCTCTACTCGCTTTCTCCGGCTTCTCTCTCCCCCAGCTCCTCAAACACAGGCTCATAAGTGGCTCCGGTTTGTGCAATTTCTGTGCTAATCCCACAGAGTGAACTGCATATCCATAACCCCTCCCACTAATACTCACTGTGGGGCACGGGAAGAAGTCCTGCTCTCAGTAGAGTGCTGGTAAATGTTTAGCAGTAGCTATCCAGGGGGAGAGACAGCCTTCGTTGTAGCATTTGCCACTTTCTGTAGTGTAAATACTCTCACCATGGCTGATTTCAGGCTTTCAGTCTCTCTGATGTCACTGAACTTAGAGTTGGGAAAAAATGTGCATAACCCAGGGCTGGCTCCACGCGTTTGCTGGCCTGCTGAATTTCTCTCTTCTGCTAACTAAGTGATTCCCCACCCCTGTCCAGATTCTCCTCCACTTCTGACCGCACCCAGAATCCAGGAGCTCATACAGCCCCTGAGCTGCCATATTGCCTACATTCAGCGGGTACTGGGGCTTCAGGCTGAGTCACCACAGAGGGGGCTGGGACTCAACTGCCAAGTACCCTAGCCCATGGGAACCCTAACCCTGTGCCAGCTACTCAGGCTGACCTCACTCTGCAGCTGTTCTCCCACCTCCGCAGCCTCTGCTCAGGCCACTAAATCCCATACCCCCTTGCTCCTCACCTCTCATTCCCTTTCTATATTTACCAAGCCCCTGACTTCCTTTCTTGCTTCCAGTTTCCCACCCAGGATTTACTCCCCATGGATCTGATGACAAATTCAACTTCCACACTAGTGAACTGAAATGGGTGAGAGTTTTGTATCATTCTCTCTGTCTCTGGCCGATCCTGGCTGTTGCAGAAACTCTTTTGGCCGACTTTGCCTTCCCCTATGAAAATGTGCACACCCATAGAGGACTGGGCAGTCACCCAGCCCCATGAGTGCCCTGCCAGCCCTCCATCTCCAGGACCACATATTGTTCACTGTGTCCTCAACTGAGTAGGGTCAGAGATTCTTAACTTCCAGGCTGGAGGCTGGCACATGTCCAAACTGAACTCTTTTGGAACATCTTGCTGTGTGCTCCACCCATCTGACTAGATAACCCACGACTATCTATTCCAAAAGTACAACTGGGAATCATTCAGTTCCCTTCAGAAACCCCAGCTGCCACCCAAGCCATGTCATGAGGGACAAGTGGATTCTACTATTCCTAGTGTCAGGAGTCTCAACAAGAAAACGTCTTCCCCACCAAAGCACACTTTATGCCCTCCTGGACAAGACCCTCCTCTGTCCCTACTGCTTACTTTCCCTCCCAACCTCAATACGGACAACCTTACAATTTTCATGCGTCAGCCCCAGCTAAGAAGAGTAAGCTGAGATTGCAGAAGAAAAGGGCAAGGAAGGAAAGAAAAGGAAAAAATGCTACAGCAAAATGGAAAGGAGGAGTAGAAGACACAAAGGCTGACAGAATGCTTAATGTTCTCCAATTTTCCACTGGGCCTGGATCCTAGAAAAAGTAAATAATGGCTTTTACCTAAAAACATAGAAATGGGTGGATTACTTTTTAAGATCCCTGCCAGGATCCCTGTTCCAGCTAAGTGTATTGTTACACCATCCAAACATGTGTGAAACAGTTAACAGTAATATTCCTGAGTTGAAGCAGGGAGGGCGCTTAACAGTGTTACAACAAAGCATATGGAGCCCCATATTTTTTTACCAAAGTCAATCTATTCTAACTGTAGACTCAATCTGGGAGTTACTCTTCCCCTAAAATGAACCCCTACACCCTAGCGTAGTGTAGGGTACTATGCTGAATATGGGAGCAGCAGGCAGGGAGAAACACAAAGCGAGGATCATTCAAATAGAAATCCCCATATAAAATAAAACTCTCAGTCAGCGTTTGGCAGATCATATTGGAGGAAGCAACCTTCCTGAAGAGTGTCGCTGATAAAGATTCTTTACTGAAGTAAACCTGGAGGAAATGCATAAACAAAGACAGATAACTTTCTGTAGTTAGTAATGAGGACCTGATACAAGGAAGACAATATCCTACTGTGGGGCGGCAGGGGGAGTAGATGAGAGGAGGATTTCATAATCACCTTCAACAAGGAGCACCTCCAGGAATGTATGTATCAGGTGGATCCCTTTGGATATTTCACTCAAGACGGTGATGCTCAGAATTGCCAAACCCAGTAGCTGCTTTTAACAGACTTTTTCCAGCCTGGGAGTCCACCCCAGAGAAGGAACAGCTAACAGGAATCCACAAAAAACTCCTGGCTGATTCAGAACCTGCCTTGGGGTTAAGGTCACTTCTTGGTCCCTTGGCTGCTGGGGCCTCATGGTGCTTCAGGAGGTCTGGGTGGACCCCTGACTCCTCATCACTGGAGGTGCCATGTCCATAACCTGTGTCTCTCTTTTCCCACTTTCTTCACCATGTCCTCTAGCACCTGAAAGTCCTTTGCACTCTTTCCTAGTTCTCAAAATACAATCCATGGACCATGTGGTGTCAAAAAGTCCAACAGAAGAATTGCAGACCCTCCAACTGCTCCAGAACACAAATTAGGTCTAGCTAATGAAAGTTGGACGTTATATGTTGCAGTCTGTGTGTATGTGTATGTGTGTGTGTGCAAATATGTGCGAGAGAGAAAAAGAGCAAGAGAGAGATCTGGTGGGTGATCTGCAGGAAAATCCTAGAGCAACTGCAGTTGGGGGTGCAGGTCGAGCCAAATTGCAGGAAACATTTTCGTTTGCTCCCTATTTCCTCCCACTAGCACTCTACATAGCTGTTTCTTACGTAGAGACTTTGCTACCATCTTGGAATCGCTGTTCATTCCTCTAGGTGATAATTTCATTCCTGGCACCAACTCCCCAGGGTGGCTGGGAGAACCCTTCCCAGGAGCACAGGGCTTTAGTTCAGGAGAGGAGACTCCCGTGAAAGCTACATTAATTGATTAACTGAGAAGAAACCCCTAACAATCCCCTATTAACTCAATTTCCCTGGACCTTTTCCCTCTTTGCTCTCTAAAATGCTTTCTTCCCTCTCCATCCTTCCATCAGACCCTTCATGAATCGGCCTCCAGGCCCCAGCTCACTTGCTCCCCTCCTGGGGTTCCTGCACTGGTGGGCCTCAGAGGCTGAGGTCTGGAGCTGGGAAGCCAAAGGCCCAAGCCCTCTGCTGCTTATGCATGTCTCAGAGAGGGAACATTCCACTGCTACCCCCAGCCTCATCATCCCCCGGAACGGGGTCTAAAGTTTAAACCCTTGACCGCCTTCAGGAGCCAGCCAGGCCAGCAGCCTCACACTCTGGAGGCAGTCGAGGGGGCTCACAAGTCAAGCAGAGCACGCTACTCACCCAGCAGCTGTGCGCCCACCCTTCTCTCAGCCCTCCTAGCAGCCTCCAGCATCACAAAGAGGAAATTAGCAGACCACCAGAAAGGAACGGAACCATTCCTCTCTGCCCCCCACCCCAGCCTCCCGTCCCTCCCGCCAGCTTTCAGAGGCCACCCTTGGACAGAATAAGTGACACTAAAAACAGTGATTCCCCCCAGCCCCTCTCCCCCCACCCCCCGCCTGCCCACTGATAATAATGGGCCAAGACACTTTTATTATCATTATTAATTAGCACTTTCAAGCAATGGAATTAAATCAATATGGTGGACTGAAACTAATTTTAACAAGCCATTGAGATCAATCACTGGGACTTTTATCTACATAAATGCCACTAAACTCAGCTCGTTAGTGTAACATTAGCTGGAAAGAAAAAGAAGGGAGACTGGCGGGGTTTTAATTAGGAAGACATAAACCGAGCCACAATTTTTCTTCTTTGATTTGCTTTTAATCTCGTCTGCGAAGCTCTTCTGGTGCTGCCCAGGCCGATTTCCAGTCCCAGGCCACTCGAGCAGGAAGGGGAGGGACAGAGTGAGGAGAAGATAATGGCAAGCAGCAAGGAAGGCCCCACCCGGCCCCGGTCCTGGGCCCACCCCAAGACGGAGTGGGGCAGCACCCCTGTAGCCCCTAACTCTGAATTCTCAGTTCTCACGGTCGGAGCTGACTGGAGCAGTCTCCTGCTCCCTTTGTATTCACCTTCATTTAATATTTATTCCTTTCTCTATTATTGAAAGTTATTTATGTTCATTGACTCACTTGGCAAACAATAAATGATCACTTAATACGTCCCCAGCACTCTGCTCAGTGCAGTAAGGGAATTTTTTTAAAAGTGGACACCATACGGGCCTGCTCACCCAAGGAGCCCCATGGCCTGGGCTTATGCCCTTCTTGACTGATGCCCCTGGAAGACAAGGACTATAGATTATTTGCAAATGTGCCCCCTGCCCATCCAGCACTGTGCTCTGTACCCACGGGAGCCTGTTAGAGGTTTGGGGTGGGGAATGGGTAAAAGCCCCGTTTCCCTGCCTCACATTTTACCCCTCTCCATGCTCAGGCACCCTAGACTCCAGCCACATAACACCAACCCCATTCCATGAGCACGTAGACTTTCTAGACTCTACACCTCTGGCCTTCCTCTCACCCATCCAGTAACACCCTTCCAGTCTCGTTCCCTGACAGGCAGCAGCTTCTTATTCTTCAAGACCCAGCTCTAAGAACACCACAGGGCATGGGTTTTCCATTCCCAGCTGCCCAAACTGCCTTTCCTTTCTCAGCGACAGCCGTCATCACATTGTCCTCTCCTCTTCCTGTTTGATCCATTAGGCCAAGGGCCTTCAAGCCAAGGCCTTCACTTGGGCAACCCTTTGATCCCTATCTCACGCAATGGCCAGCACACATCGGGCACTCACTACTGAAGTAAGATTTGAAAGTATAGACCTGCATGGACCCTCGCAGGTGTACCAAAGAACAGGAGAGACCCTCAAGGCAGCATCTGAGGTTCACCCACAGTCTCTCCCCCGATGTACTTTTCAGTATTTCCTCCCACTGCTTCTCAACACACATCCTCTACTCTAGATGTGCCTGGAGCCTTCCATCATCCGCATGCTTGCTCACTCCATTTGCTCTGCAAGGAATAGTCTCACCTTTTCGAATCCTGCCCACCCTCCCAGGCCCACTGCCAGCTTCCGCTCTCCCCTGCAGTCCTTCCTGCTCACAGCACATTCCCTCTTCTCTCCCCACTTGGCTGCCCACTGGGGCCTGCTCCTAGTTATGTGTTATGCCCTGACTTTCCTATTGGATTTGGAATAGAAATATCCCCACATGGCACCATCTCTGGGAATCAAAGCATTCCACAGTACAGCAGAGTGCCTAGGTTCAAATCCCAGCTCTGCTACTTATCAGGTTCATGGCCACAGGTAAGTTACTTAAACCTTCCTATACCAGAGTTTCCCCATCTGTAAAGTGGGGAGCCAGATGTACCTACCTGGCACATAGTAAGTGACCAACGTGCTTGTTATTATTACCATCAAGGCTATAATTATTACCATTATTATCAGCTTGCTGTGCTCTTATTTCATCCCACCAAGCAACCTATCGATTATAATTGTACTTCCCCACAAGAAAAGGCCCACTGATCTGTTGACAGGAGAAGCAATCTGTTTTGTAGCACTTTGGGGTGCTAATTATAATGAATAAATTGACCTTCTAGATTTTATCTACCAGCCTTTTATGACTTGGGTTGGGGTAAATCAGTCCATAAGTCCATTTCCTGCATATACTCACAATCAAATTTCTGAGCACACACCCTGAGGCACAGGTCCTAGATCTTGGCAAAAAAGACAAAGGTACCACCAACTCGGGGCTCTCTCTGTACAGCCAGAAAGGTTCTTGTTTGCTATGTCACACTTTAGATCCGTTGTTTCGCCCCTTTAAGCAAGCTACTTAAAATCTCCAAGCTTGAGATTCCTCATCTGTAAAGTAATTTATAATACCTGCATCAAATAGGGGGCAGTGAGGATTAGACAAGGTAATGAGTATATAGCACTTGAGCCATTGCCTTGCACAGATAGGTTTCAATAATTGCAAACTATAAGAGCAATGAATTATTAATCTACCTCACCATTTTTTTTCCTTCTTACAACAATTTAAACAATACTTTATAATTGCAAAACCTTTTCATACACTTTATCTCACTTACTTCTCATGCAAGTGTTCCCACCTAACAGAAAAAGAAACTGAGAACAAATAGGTAAATTCACTTTCCTAAAACCACATGCTTTGCAAGCTACAAAGCTGGGACTCAAATATCTAGGTCTTCTGCCATAGTCTAGTGTCCTTGTTTTCTTTTTTTAACAAAAAATCTGCCTAACTAATAAACAAACAAACAAACAAAAAACCCTACTCTTTTGTCTAATTACACTTTAAAACTATTTTAAATGTTGAAATTTCAGCAGCACTCTCAAGTCCCTTCCACACCCTGCCATCTGTGGCCTTCGCGAGTCATTCTAATAGATTACCCCAGTTTCCAATGCCCTAAATCAAACACCTGACCCACTCACTTTATGGTGATTGCCCAAGATGGTCCATGAGGACTAGGAGCTGACCCAGTGGTTTCTGTCTTTGGGCCTTTTTGCAGGGCACCTTGCCCTGGGGGTGATCCATCATGACACCATCTCTTAACAAACAGGAAGAGCAGGTTGTATTAGGAAAGGTCTCAGGTACCAAAGATGGCGTCTTTGTCCTAGTGGCTGCTTGTCTGTTCTTGTGCTGTTAGGCAAGTTCCCACTCAGCAGAAGCTTGGGGAAAAATACAAGTTTACCTCATAGTCATAGATATACTTAACTGCCAGCTGTGAAGTAGCTAAAACAGGGCAGTTTTCTTTCTGAAATGTCACCTCATCTGGGTTCCCCAAAGGAGAGATCATGGTGGCTATAGACCTTGATGATGGGACTCCCTGAAGCAGGTTGAACCACGTTCCCTCACTACCTAGGTCCACGGGCAGCCCAGTCATTGTTGCACACTTTCCACTTTTCTCTCAATGCAATAACTTCTGACTCTCCATCTTCAATGCCGGCCTACATTTTTATATATAAACTGGATATTTCAATTGCTTTCAAGACTTCTTCTTGAACCAAACTCATCATCATCTCTTCCCCTTGACATCTCCCTGTCCTCACCAAAAATGTCCTAACTTCTTCGTGTCTAACAATGGCACCACCATTCTCGTAGTCTCTAAGACTCAGACCCTGCAGTTATTTTAAAAAGCCGCTCACGGTAATTCCCCAAACTCAAAGAGTACTTGAGTAATAGGGACTACTGTAGACCTTGGTCATGACCCTTCTCCTCTCAGATTTGGACATCTATATCAGTTCCCAAATTTGTCTCCTTACCAATGGAGTCCTCCCTATTCAATTCTTCTAAATCAGGTGTTGGCCAACTTATTCTGTAAGACAATACAGTAAATATTTTAGGCTTTGCAGGCTTGTT
>JAQZBX010052984.1:0-19005 GCA_029593785.1 Cabassous unicinctus | reverse complement strand
ATTTTATGTTTATTTTTTATCCTTTAGAGGGGCTTTTCTTCATTTAATTTTTTATTTTACAATATTTAAGACATTCAAAAATATGTAAAATATATGTTTTGAAGCATAATAAAACTAGGGTGGGTTCGTGTGTTTTCAACAGTATTTGTTATAAACACTGCCTCTAGGATCAAAACACCTGGGCTTTGGTCTAGTCTCTGCCTCTTTTTTTTTCTTTAGGAAATCGATTAATACAAGGTTCATTTTTTTCCATTTGTAAAGCTGTGATAGCATCCTCAGTCTACCCTACTTTGTGGGAGCTTTTATGGTCAAGTGAGATGAAAAGTAGAAAAGAAGGGTATAAGGCATTTTTGGCAGGATGGGATATTCTTCTAATCGCCGTGTCCTTTTTTTCCCTTAACCTTACTGGGAAGGGTCTTTTTGAAAACTTGTCAGACATTCTATGCTGAGAGGAAGTCAATATCAGCACGATAAAGTGAACTGGCCCAATGGGTAATATGGTCTTCAGATTCTGAAAGACCTACTTCTGTTTCCTTGGAGGACCACGGGGACGTAATACTGGCCCCATAAGGCACATTTAGAAACAACAATGCCCGTGGCCATGACCTCACAATGCTCCACCAGATGGAGCCAGAGATTGAGGAGATGCTGAAAAGGAGGCAAGAGGAAGACCTCACCCTGTCCAAGGATGGTTCTAACTGGACTCAGAGAGAACTGGAAGCCTTTAGTGTGAGTTCATGTTTACCCAATAAGCGGTTTGTTTTCTGGCTGTGGATGGTATTTACCAACCTGTCTTCCCAGGTGTTGCAGGGCAGAAATAATGGACTACACGCTAAAGATTATAAATTAAGAAAGCATTTTGTAAATGCTCCAAAATGTCATTTATTATAATTGTTGGCAATTTGAGTGATTTTACTTCATAACACTGTATCTGAATAACAACAAGCTTAGAAATCATTCCACCATTTATTGGGCATGAAGCAAGAAGAAATGAGGTTTCAGAGAGGAAAGACATACCTTTTATTTTTATAGAGTTCACATCCCACGTGGGCTTATAAAACAAGCCTGTGGAACCCAAATAAATTAGAGCATGCCAAATGGCTCAGCTTCGTCTTAGGGTCTCATTCATAGCAGCACAGAATAGCATTCAAATGTGATTTAAAAGTATTTGTGCCTCTATAGCACTATTAAAGGGTATACCTATTACCACCTATGAGAACGCTTCTGGAAAAAAATAGCCATGCCTTTTCTTGCAAATCCCGCTTGTCCTTCAAGAGCTCTGGTGCTTCTTTTACTCAACATTTCTCAACTTTCTCTTTGAATTTCCCTCTTGATACTCTTGATCCAGCAGAGACATGTGTACTCCTCATGCCAGGCCACTCTAGGATATCCAGAAATTTATGAGCTCTATGAATCCATCCTTCAATACATTTAGTCTACAGAGTCCTCTGGGAAGTCAAGTTCTTATCTCTCTCTGATTACTTCCTCTACCTCAACCACCAAAAGATATCCAGTAGAGTTTCTAGTGAATAATATTCTCATCTCATTGAATTTCTACAAAGGTTATCCTCATGTAAGAAATAGTCCCCATGAAAACTACTTAAATTATTAATTTGCTCTCATTAATTGTATTCTGTTATTCTCATTTCATTATCAGAATAAAAAATGTTACCAAGTATTTTCTGTCAGATATTTATTGTATACAGAAGCCCAGCAAGAATTGACTTGGAAAATGGATCTTTGGAAAATTTGTTGAAATAGGAGGTTAGCAACGAATGATCCACTCAGAGATGAGATGCCCAGTAGATAACCCTCAGTGACTTTAGAGGCTTCTAGACTGGTTTGGTCATGCTGTCTCCACAAAATGAAACAGAGAACAAAGTCACTAGATGACTCTTTATTGACCTTAAGTCTGGAGCAGATAATTTCTAGGTTTCTCATTTCTGCTTCAAAGCTTCCTTGTTACACTCAGTGAATAAACAAATCCCTCAAATGGCTAAATAATTGTCCTGGTTCTGAGTGCAGTTTAAATCAGTTAGATTCGAAATATAAAGTTTATAAGGAAGTTAAGTCCAAATACTGCATAAAAACAAAACTTCACTAAGGGCTTTGGAAAAAACAGCATGGCCAGTGATTTGATCACATTTTTAGTGCCTCCCGCCCCCCCACTTTAATCTTCTGGACTGTTGAGCCCTTTCTCAGGACCCTCTCGCCTGCAGTATCTCAAAAGAGAATGCTCTCCAAATGGCAATTGCCCATGGAGTCCTACTATCTAGTGTACGTTGGACAGTTATGAGATCATAAGTAATGAAAAAGCATTTTTTTTAAAGTTATTTAAGAACGAGCTTGGAAGGCAGAATGTCTATACAGATCTCACTGAATTTTTCTTGACCAATGTATGTTATCTCAGCAAAATGACTGGCAGAGCACATGCTCCGACAGCCAGGGTGCCCATTCTGGTTGTGCTGCGGCTTTGGAGTTTTGGGCAGGTGCTCAGGGCTTTTGTAGTTGAAAAGCTCACCTGCTTCCCGACCCCCCACCTTCTCTGTGTTTTCTTTATCCCTACTCCCAATTCCTAAATTTCTGAAATCTGAAATTTTAAAAAATAAAACAACTCACTGCAGGCAAATATAGGGATATATAAAGAAACAAATAAATTTATAATCTATTTTAGGGACATGAGCAAGTGACGTTTACTGTTCTAGAAAGAAAGACTCTCTCCTTCCTTTTTTTCACCTCTCCACACTGTGAGGGAATTTCTCTCCTCTTTACAGAAGGCACAAAAGGTAAGTTCTTCCCAACTCCTTTACTGTGATTCTGACCTGAGACCCGTCAACAATTCAGAGCTTTAAAGGTCCTCCTTTGCAACATGTCAATACCGTAAAAGCTGAGATATTTGCAAAGCAACATCTTGCATGTAAATAATTATAAACCACCCTATTCTTTCGAATCCCATAGGAAACCATTTTGTATAAATTAAAACAGGCTGGAAATTGGCTTATAGTCTAAACTTAAATCTATATCTAAAATCTATATCTTTATATATACAAAGATATACACATATATATATCTGTATCTATCTAGCATCTATATAAACACACACATATTTAATTCTAAAATCCTCACAAAAATACATTTTCCTTCTTTCTAGGAGGTCTCTTTGGGTTTCCTCATGATTTTCTGAACCAGAATTATGTAAATAAATTCTATCATACCAAGCAACATGTTCAAGGAGTTACTACATTAAGTAAGCAAGCGTCATGTAAAACCCACATAAACAAAGTTCCTCACTCAGGTTCCTTTGAAACATGTTTCTTCTTGGGAACTCATTCACTCTTCAAACCTCCTTTTACCTTTAAACTGCTTCCAAACTCAAAGGGCCCCGGAAGGAATTCATATGCCTGAAGCTATACCACCCTGAGAGGGACTCCTCCTTAAACTTTACAATTGTCAGGTGGGAACAGCAGAGTGGGGGAAGGGGGCCCAGCTGGGTCTGTCTGAACCGGCAGCAGAGCTGCAGCTCCGCGGGGTTTGGGAGGGATGCCAAGATTCAGGCCTGGGACTGAAGGCTGTTGCTCATTAAAATACTACTACTAATAATAAAACAAAACAAACACACAAAAAACTCTGGACATAGTGTCATCGAGAGAAGCTGCTAATCCTCCTGCCTGGCCTGAACTGGTTCTGGAACACTAACTTCTGCTCGTCTTGACCTCATCCTCAGGCTGACCTGCACCAGGCGCCCATCTGCTCTTGGCCTGGGACCCTCCCTGCTCCATTAGACAGCAGCTGTGCTCCCCCCAGACGTGGCTCGTCCGTCACCTGCTCCCTCACAGCCTTGCACAGTGAAGCCATCGTTGGGCCAGTGGGTCCCCTTCGTGGACATCTTGTGTCAGCTTCTTTTCCCAGGACGTGGAAAGGGTATGTCACTTCCAAGAAGGTCTTACTATTGTTTAGTTTTTCATGAAAATCTGCTCATCCTGATAGTAATGTATTTGCTGTAGATTTACATGACCCGATTCACTTTGAAGGGCAAAAATCACCATTTATCAAGGAGAAATATTGTGAAGTACAATTTTCATTGGTGACAGCAGGCTTTAGCTATTTTCAAAGTGTAGTACCAGGAGTCTCTCGAACTCTTTTTAAATCATGGCCAATGACCACTTGTCGCATTAAGAAAAAATAACAGCAAGCCCTCAGGATTCTCCTCCATCTCCTTATCCACAAGAAAGTGACCAGATGCTCAGCCTCATATCTCCAGGGAAAAGTGCCCACAGCAGACGGGTGATGGTTATACTAAGTATGCATTTGCAAAGACTTCAATGTGCTAGAAATGTTTAATTTCTATATCTTTCTTTAAAATCAGTCTAAATCTTGCTCGGAGCCATCATCTGGTCCAGCTGGTGATAGCTTGCCCATTTTAGAGATCCCTTTCTATTGCCTACTGTTACCCAAGAATCTAGAATGCTTACATGTTATCTGGAAAATGGAGGCCAGGACAAGTCACTGTCAGTCCATTAGTCTCATTAATTAACTCATTAATCCTTGTTTGGATTGCCAGGTAAAACACAGGGTACCCAGCAATTTTGAATTTCAGAAAAACAATCAATAATTTTTAGTATAAATTGGTTACAAATATTGTATAAGGCATATTTATAGTAAAGAAATAATTTTTTGTTTACCAGAAGTTCAAATTTAATTGGGTATTCTGAATTTTTATTTGATAATCTGGCAAGCCTGCTCCTTGCCAAGCCTATAAATCTCTTGGTATCTGTTGGCTCCAAACTCTGAAAGCTGTTCTGCCCCAAACCCAAGTCCTGGCACTTTTGCAAATTCTGGGAGCCACAACTCATGCTTAGGATCTAGCCTCTTGGGTACAACACAAACAACTTTCTCTTTGGTTTTAGCTCTTCACTGGTTACCTTACACCCAGGGTGTCTGGGAGTGTCTCCTTCTCCCTTCACTAACTTCAAGACTTCTGTGATATACAAGTTTGGAAGCCATATAAACCATCCCTAAACATGTACTTAAGGACTGGAAGAGAGGAAAGGAAAAATAAAAGGGGTCATAGCACAAATTCATGCCTCACTAAATCTGACCAAAGGCAATTGAAAAAGTGTCTCATTTAACAAAGATGAGCATCTTACCTACTCACTTTTCTCTCTAGATTCACAAAGCAGCATATCTGAATTTGGTGCGAATTGTAACACTCTTGGATAAGCTACTGTTGGAGTCACTGACCTTTCTAGCATTACAGGATGATTCTATGGATTTGCAGGGGGTTGAAATTGATGGGGAGACTGAGCTTGCCTGGTACTGAGTCATTAAGTCTTTTCATCTATGTAGCTTGTGCTTCTCTCAATTGACCTGGAAGGAGGTGACTCGAACTTTGTCTGATTTTAATAACAGTACCAGAACCATAGGACAAAAACATGGGTGATGGTCTATCTTAGCTGTAGGAAGAACATTTGGATTAGCCATTGGGAAGTCTGGGTTGGACCAGGTGGTGAACATCCGATCGTGTGATCTAGTCATCAAAACCTAGGTAAAGTCACCTAGCTTATAGAGATATAATGGGGTGACTTAATGGGATCAGGCTAATTAATAAGTACTCCAATTATTCACCACTCCCTCATGGGTGGAAGGACTGGGCGTCCCTGTAGAAAAGCCATGAATGATCTTCACAAGTGTGAGAAATAGTACTCTGCAATTTTGGGACTTTGACCACCCCCACCCTCTCGTCTGTCTAATTTAAATAGCAGCAGTTCATTTATGGCGTGATCTGAGGGCATTTCCACTCTTCAAGGAAAAGCAGGAAGAAAGTGCTTGGTCTTACTCTTCATTGCTCTAGTGCCTGGCAGGATGCTTTCCCTAAGAAATCTCTGCTCTCTCATGACAGGCCTGATAAGCAGCTATTTCTTAAGTAGGAATCTGCCCTACTTTCTTCTGTGAGTGGGAAAAAGTACGAGATCACAGGGTAGGGCTGGGTGGCGGTGGGGGATGATTTTCTTAGCACTTAAAAGCTGCTCGTTAGAAAGCTCAGACTAAGCAAATACTGGCTTCTCCTCCTCCCTACCGCCTGCTTTATTTTTTTCAATTTTTAAAAATAACTGTTTACTCTGCATTTCATCAGAGAAACAGGATATCCTAGGACCAGTGGAAATACATACAAGACTCATATAGGTATTTTAAGATGTTGGAATCTAAGGAAACTATGTGTTTTTTAATTAGAGCTGATTCAAATGCTTTGACAAGTCTTGAAAGAATAACATATGAGACATTCCAGGTTCACGCCGCAGTCAAGCTCAGTGTTTCCAGCCTTTGAAGCTGCTGATTTACACACATCTGTGATGGGCTCAGCTGGACCCACCGCTTAGTCCCAGGCCCCAGGTCCGCCGCATTCAGAAGGTCTGGTAAAGCCGAGCTTTTCAACGCTGGCTGCACCCTACAACGATTAACTCAGACCCTCTGGGCTGGCCACCAGGCAGCACCATGTTTCAAAGCACCCCGAGGTGGGGTTAGGCAGAAATGAGAATAAACAAATTTAAAACTCCATGAATGAAGATGCATAGTAGGCGGCTCTCTGCATTCTGACTACTTAACCAGGGAAAGGACTATGAGTTTTAAGGGCGTGAACCAAATTAGGGGAGAAAACCCCCAGCCTCAGAGAGCTTAAGACAAATTGAGTTCCCAAGGGAGACCGCCCTTGGAGCTTCCAAGGAAGGGACGTTCTTTTTGTTGTTTGTTGCTTGTGATAGAGGAAATAGGGCCAAGAGTGCCTGAAAACTCTAAATTTTAATCTGCATCCTACCACTGGCCATGACCTGTAACCCTCTCAGCCTCAGTTTCCTCATCTGTTCAATAGGGGGGTGGGTTTTAATCAGTGGCTCTCAAGCTTGGCTGAACATTAGAATCCCGTGGGAGTTTTTTAAAGTCCCCATATCCAGGCTGCACCTGGTACCAATTCATTCTGAATCTCTGGAGGGGAAACTCAGGCTTTGGCACTGTTTAATGTTCTGCTCGTAGAGTTGCCAGATTAAATAGAGGATGCCCAGTTAATTTTTATTTTCAGATAAACAAAGAATGATTTTTCTAGTATTTTCTTCTGTGGCAAACTTATACCAAAAAAAGAAGTTGCTTATCTGAAATTCAGATTTTGCTGGGCATCTCCTACTATTTTGCTGAATCCGCCCTACCTACGAGAACCTCTGGTCTTCTTGCTACTCACAGTATGGTCTCAGGATCAGCGACATCAGCTATACCTGGGAGCTCCTTAAAACTGCAAATACTTGGCACACATCCCACATCTACCAGATCAGAAACGAGATTTGAATAAAGTCTCCAGTCATCCATGTGCACGGTCAAGTTTGGAAAGCGCTGCCCTAGATGATCCACCACAGAGTCTCAAAGACTCTTCATCCATCGCAGCCAAAATCAGCAAATTCAGAGTTTGCTACACAAATCAGAATATGCCCCCAACTTCTTGGGAGCTTCAGAAATGATTTGGTTACATTTCTGGCAAAGAAACTAGTTGCTTCTATTTTTCACCTTAATTCTAAACTAAAATGCCCTTGGAGCGACGTGGGTTTGAGCTCCTATCGGACCTTTGCTCACTGCTTGGCCTGCTCATGCCTGCTCCCTTCTCCACGACAGGCAGGGCCTGGAAATTGACCCAGATCTTGCTCTAGTCAAGAGAACAGAGATCTGGGCTGACTTCAGCAGCTTGCCAGCAACCCAAAAACGGTGACTCAGATTGACCTGTCTTTGCAAATATACTCCTGCCTGCAGGGGAGGGGCTCTGTAGCTGAGTACCTGGGCCTTTGCTAACACTGGAAACTCTTGTCCTGCAAACACACACACACGTATTTGTGTATGTATGGGTATGTGGATGTTTATGTATGTGTGTGTAAATATATATATGTGTATACGTATATGGTTGTTTTGCTGCTGCTATTAAAGTAATTGTGTTTAACGCTTTCAAATTAAAAAGAGCCTCTATAGGAAACCTTAAGCCTAAACAGTATTATGCCCTAAACCATCATATTATCAAATGCCATTAGCTACCCACTGTCTGACCTCAAGGCAAATCAAACTGTAGAAATAAACACCAAGCATTCTGAAATGTTCACCTTAGGTGCTGCAAGTTCACTCATAGGAAAACATATGAGATGGGGCTGGGTGACTCCAATGCCCTATGTCAGTTTTGTTTTGCTCAAGTATACTCACCTCCTGTTTCGATTTCAAGGGTTTTGATAAAAGTGTACATTGACAACTGCCCCTGTCCCCAATGAGGTGAAAACATTTGTGTATTTAAGGGAAAATTCAGTCTTTATGCTTCCAATTAATTTACACTGAACTCTTGAAAGCATTGTTTTGCAAGAGCTGTTTGCTGTATAAAAGAGGACTTTTCTTCAGCCTACAAATTAGTTTAGATTAAGGGCAATTAAAGCTCCAATCTCCAAAGCAGCTGTTAAATTTGTAAGTTAGTACCCTGTTAAGTTCAAAAGCATTCCAAAGAAATGAAGATGTTCTTCAGGACGCGGAATCTGGTATCTGAAAATAGCCCCGAAGAGCTTTCATTTCAGAGTTGGTAAAAAAAAATTTGAGAATGTGTGCTGAACGCATACGTGAATGAGGCGCTGGGTCCCACAGCTCCTTTTGCTTCCCTGAGGAAGAAGACCCCATCGCAGTCGGTGGCTAAGTGTAATTCTACCCCACTTGTTCCAAATGGGAACAAGATGCATGCCGTGCTTGCTGTAGTCATTAACGTCAGCCTAGGTACGTTAAAGTGACTTCACGATCAGAAGATAAATTACTCGTGCTCTTTTACAGCTGGCAATTTTCTCCTTGCGATTGGGACCAAGTTGATGATCTAACTCACATTATTTTTCCCCTTCAATTTGGAGTATTTGACAGTGAACTCAGTTCTTCCGTTTGGCCCTGGAGTTCCTGACGGATGTCAGCTGGCTCCAACTTGCCCTCCTTGCTTGCTGAGGTGACAGGACCTCTCTGCCCCATGGGGACTAAAGCCATTCAAGTTCAACACCCACACAGGGTGGGACTGATTCTCTCTGGACATAAATCTGCCAAATTGTCATCAGCTAGATCATCCCCCTCCAAGGGCAGAGCAGTGTAAGAAAGTTGAATCATAGATTACTTCACAGCTTATAGCTAATAAAATAACAGACTCAAAGGCTAATGCGATTATTTTCCTGAGCTCATGACCTTATACTGAGACAATTGGTTGAAAAGTGAAAAAAAGAAATTATAGAAAGAAACTCTTGCATATTCAAAAATTGTGTAAAGTTACTCAAAGCTATTTGCGAAGAACATAGAGATTATGTGAATAATATTCTAAAAACATTTTTAAAGCAAATTGTGCATTTAGAAAACCCAGAGTAACATTTATTGAGCATGTCAGTACTTGCAACAAAATATGCTAGATAATATGAAATTACCAACTACATTTCTTTTTGGCAGTTCCTTAATATGAAAACTGAGGCCTTCTCAGGTGTCACCCAAGTTCTTCCTCGATACTGCTTGGACTTTCCTCTCCTTCCTTCCCTTATTTTTGCCTAGAGATTAATAGGGCCAATTCACGTAGAAGAGTGAAAACGGGGGTCAGAACACAGTAATCAGACTGGATAAGAGGATTGCAGGGAGAGGACACTCAAATATCTTCTCCACGGGAGGACCAGAGGAGATAAACGAAAACTGAAAACATTGCTATCGTGTCAATGGACCTTTGTTGTTGCAGAAGATGATGCTTTGAAAAAATACAGATAGGCCCAAAGCTTTTTTCCAAAATACAAATATATTTATATTTCCCTGCAAAATCTTGTCCCTCAAGGTGGTGTGTTTCCTTCCATCAGGGAGGACGATGGCAATTACCATTGCCCCATAGCAAATTATTCCCAAACTTAGGGAGAGGAACGTGCTCATGATTTTGTGGGCCAGGAATTTGGGAGGGGCTCGGCGGGGCTGCCCTGGCTGGGGTCTCCCAGGTGGCTGAGGATGTCAGCTGGGGTTGCTGTCATCAGCAGGCTCAGCTGGACGCGTCTTCAAGGCAGCCCCCACCTGGCCGCCGGGGGCTGAGGGCCGCTGACCCACACCTCGAGACCGCCTCTCAAGCACGGCGGCCTCAGCGTAGTCGGTTTTTATGTGGCGCCCTAAAGCAAGCATCCCAGGTGTATCGCCTTTTAGATGTAGCCTTGGAACCACCGGGCATCGCTTCTGCCATAGTCCACTGGTTAGCAGTGAGTCACAGGTTCAAGAGATTTCATCTCTTGATGGGGGGAAGGCACATTTCTAGAAGAAAAGGTTGAAACAGAGATTTTATTGCAGCCATCTTTGGAAAACCAAATCTGCCACAAGATGCTCATATATATAAGATTTAGAGTCTCTGTTTTTATGTTTAGTTAAGTGACATGCAGTGTGGCAAGTGAAGATCTTCCTGAAGTGATGCTGCTGATTCCTCTGGACTGAACCTCCCGCTCAAGACCAGCACCCTTCCTGCTGCCTGCTCACCAGGAAGAGGTGGCCTCGGGAAGGGGGTAGGGATTGTTCCGGTCCAGGGTCAATCAACTCAGTTGGCGCCCCAGGGAGGATTTAGGAAAGGAAGGGAAGGAAAGCGGACAGATGGGAAACTGTAGAAGGGAGAAGCAAGCAGAGGTGAGGGGCAGGATGGGGCGGGGAGGGGAGGGCCATGGCACCAGACGACTTCTTTCTGCCACTGCCAGCCTCCCTCAGGTGTCCTGCAGTCCTGCTGCATGCCCAGAGCAACTCCTGAAATGACTCGATCAAGCAGGAAGCCACATTTCTCTTTTCTAATGACCCATAGGCATGCTATTTGCATATATGTCCACAGGCTTCATCTCTGTGATTTGTTCTCTTTTTTCCATTACCATATAATTAGGCCTGCTTTTTTGTCTCTTCATGTAAGTTTATCTGCTGAGAGTCAACTCAAAATGAAGAGCTATTATAAAGGAAGAGAGGGGTCAATACATTCACTTTTCACCCACCACCTCCTGTGCCCTAATCCTGACTCCTTTCCACTTCAAAGTCACAAAGTCTTGCTGAGACTGGTTTTTCTAACTCCTAACCTGAACACGTAAGTTCTTTCTCTATGTTTTGGAAAAATTAAATATCAGAATTATTTCTCCCTTGAAAATTTGAAGGAACAATTAACTGGTAACATTCTCCTGGCCTGGGCTTCTTTGGAGGATAACTCTAATATACCCATGTATTCAAAAAATTCCTAACCATAGACCAGCAGTCCTATTTCTGCAAAAGTTTTTTTTATTAAAGATAATCTAATCTTGGTGACTTTAATGCCAGAATTCAGCTTTTCTGGATTTTCTAGCACCCCATGCAGCACCACCTTAAAACATGCATATTGCCTGGCATCATTTTTTAATGTCAAGGAAACTATAAAGTTTATTTCTAACTAACTGATCCAATGCAAAAATAGACTTTATCCTTGAATTGTCCTGGGCGGGGGGCAGTCCAAGGAAAACCGGGCAGGCCGTTCTAGATGTTTCTGATGACCTCGCTGGGCAGTATGGAAACTGGGACACGGGGTCCAACTTGATAAGACCTCAGCGGGCCCGCCTCCTTGTAAATGTTTAAACACAAATGGGCTTCAGAGTAGCCGCATCTGAAGACCCACAGTCTGAGAGTTCCACAAGACGTGCTTTCTGCTTTGAGCTTTAATGTCTGAGAGAGAACCCCAGTGGACTCCTGTCCTGTTAATGTTAATTAATTGCTAGTGGTATCTGTCAATTGTGAGCACAGAAACCTGTTAGTTCACTTACCACATGGGGTTGGCTTAGCAGATGGGAAAAAATATTTTGGCTTGTTTTTAATGGCAGCACAATTTATTTCTCTCTCTCTCTTTGGTGTGTATGAGGAGACTGCCACCTGTGCTTTGTTGACAAGTGTCAATGATTCAGACAGGTCGATTTATGTCTTAGTACCGAACCACGAAAGATCACTGGGGGAGAACTCAGCCTTTGGTCCAACACTGACGGGAGCTTCAATTTTACTCCATGTTCCCCCCAAGGCATGGAAGACTGTATTTAGGTACTATTATGTCAAGTGGAATATAAGCTGCATTTTCTCTTAATCACGGTAAGTGTAAATAATGGTATAGACTCATTTCCATACATCTGTATATATCTGTGTGATGAATAAATCTGACTCACCTAAGTTATGACATGTTAAACTGCCTTTTCAAAATCTGGAAGCATAAGAGACATCTTAAATGCTATAAAAATGCATTCATATTTTTATCAATAATACTTTACTGTAGACCATCATTTTTAAAAAATTGTAAAGGAGACCAATATTAACATTCTGATTTATATGTCACCTGCTGCTGGAGACGTGTTTTAGAGTTCCAATTATGAAAATGGTGTGGTGCTACATTTCTTCCTGAATCGTCCCACACATATTATACTTTGCAAGGAGCAGGTTTGGCTTAAATGTAATTACCAGGGCTTTTAGTTTCCTGTTTTAAAGGGCTGTTTGTTGTATTACCCTACTGCAGGGGTTCTTAACCAGGGGTCCGTGAGCTTGAATTGAAATTCAAAAAAACATTATTCTTGTGGGGACATGTTGGTGCAGGTGTGATATATTTATTAAATAATACACAGTATAGTGTGGACCTAGTAAGGGATTGGGGGTTTTCACCTGCCTGGCAAAGGGGTCTGTGGGACAAAAAAGGTTAAGAACCCCTGCCCTAGTGCTTAACTGTTCCCTCATAGTTGAAATAATTAAGATCATTTGCAGGGCCTGGTTTGCTCATTGTTTCTAGTTGCTTTACTGCTGTGGTCTGCTATGTCTACAGGAGAGTGCCATCGTTTAATCTGAACGTCTGTAATCCAGCACAGGTAGAGAAAGACAAGGTGCATCCTCAGGTTTAAGCCAACTTCAGGATGAAATTGCTGGATGCAGCCAAGGTGTAGAAGCGGGGAGGGTTCATCCTAGAGACCTGCATCTTGGAACCGGGAGATCAAAGGGGGGCTTTTCTTTATTTTGTTTTGTTAATTTTTCATGGCACAGCAACTAGAATCTGACTGAGGGAAAACTCATCCTATCTGGGCCCGGATTTTGAGCCATCGAAATGAAGCAAGTATCTACATTCCTCAGCCTTCTGTCGCTGAAGACTTCTCTTTGCTCTAACTCCTCGCCAGAGTTCAGCGGGGCGCTTTCCTCAAGAATCCGGGTCCTCCAGGAGCTGGCTGTAGAGGAACCCCCTAGAGTGAGGGGCCCATCCTCTCGCATGCCTGCTTCTCTCCTGTCTCTGCAAGAAAGTGAAGTTTTGTTGGAGTCAAAGGTTCACCTTGGTTTATTTTAATGGGAAATGTGTATGAAATCCAAAGCACACTGCCTTCATTTTAACAGCACAAATCACCCCCATGTTTATACATTTTCTTGGGCCCTTAACTTGTTTTTCTTTTTAATTTTAAGAACATCTGTCCCCACTTCAGTTCACTCTCATCAGGAAATCCAATTACAAAGATAAAAGAGGGCAGAGCAGGTGAAGCCAAATGCAGCCGCCGTTTCACCTCTTAATACTGGATTCATGAAATACTCCCAGAGGAGTAGCTGGAGCCCCCTAAGGCTACAAAGCCAGTTCACCTGACAGAGAAAGGGGCAGCTGGTGCATCAAAGTGGTGGGAGAGTAACAGGGAGTGAGCAAGGGCGATATGAAATAAATGCGGAGCGCAAAAATGCAGTTTGGCCAGGAGCTATTTCTAGTTCTGTGTCGATGATGCCGAGACTTAGAGAAGAAAAACTCAAACTAAAAAAATATTGTTGGCAAATTTAAATTTTGCCTCTATCCTTTTTCTCTTAATCTGCTACCCAGACAGGCACTTAAAATCGGAATGCTGGCCTACTGGGGCATGAAATAGTTGAGAACTGTTCAACAATGCAGAGAATGGAAGAAATCTCTTTAGGACATTTTGTAATTTAAGCCAGTTGAACCTGAGCAAATACAGATAATTTAACATAACCCTTAAGCCATTAGGAGAATTTTTATTACAAGGGCTTGCCTCTCTCCTAAGGATATCATCCTTCTTAGAAATTGATAACTGGAGACGTTATCTTATGAGACGCAAGATAAGAATGACTGCTCTTCCCGTTTACAAGAGATTATGGTGGATAAGAACCAGGCAGGTCTTCTCCGTCTTCAGTCAAAGCTCGTCCATGGAAACCACATTTCTTCTTGCTTCCCCATTTCCCTCAGATGGTAACTCAGAGGACAAGGGAAAACTCAGAGAAGTGTTACAATGATTATAATAATGTTATATGAAATATCAAGAAAGTGGTATATAGTTTTTCAGCAGCTTATCTCTGTTCCAAACACTTGGGAAATGATCATTTCATTCCTTTTTCACTAATTCCCAAAGTTGATCTAATTCTTTCCAGAGAAGTGCCTTTTTTGTCAGTACAAGATGAGATGTTTTTCTCTACTAGATACTGCTTTTAAGCATCAACTTGCCCACAAGTAATTTCTGGTTCAACTTCATTGGCCCTGAGATGCTCACTGGCTATGACTTTAATTCGCAGATACTGAAACCTTGTTAGCCGCTATTCTAAGGAGCTCCAGCCATGGACCCTGAGTCGCTTGACGGATCTATCAACTTCTCTTGTTTTTAAAATTTAAATTTAGCATATTTTGCATAACATTGGATTGCCAAATAAGCATCCCGTTTGATTCATTTTATAATCCATGCAACTGTTTGTCTTCATCTGACAAGTAGTTAAGATACTGGGAGGTGAAAGATAAAGCTTGGAATGCAATAGTGTAAGTCAGGAAATCACAGATCAGAAAGCAAGGAAGATACGTGAACAGCACATATCCCGATTGCCAGGAATTTCCAAGTATGAAGCAGAGCTTTGGGAATGTGAAATATTCTGGATTTGTTTGGTTGGTTTTCCCCCCCCCTTAATCTGAGTGTGTTTTTCACATACTGCTGTTTCTGGTAACTTCATTAAGCCTGCCATAATTATAGTTTGCTTCAACCCTAGGCTGCATCAGAATTCATTATTATCTATTTGGTGCATTGTAGCAGCATAAATATAACTAAAGTACTAGGGTCAAACCATAATGGAAGCTGTTGTGAAGATAATTAGAGGAGAAAAGTAATCTTTTTCGGTGAACCTTGCAGAAATGTAGCATTGGGTATAGCATAGGGTGCACTTAAAGCCAGGTTGTGGGTGCAAGGTGGTAAAATGATAAACAGTGGAGGTACACCATTAGTCACAGTTCAAGGAGACACTCTGCACCAACCCTCTTCTCTTCTCTCTGGAAGGTGGCTCTGAGGGAGGCACTGAGACTGGAACCAACCTAAAGGATTTAAGAGTTATGGAGCAGACATCACTAATTGCCACTGAGCAGCTGAAACTCACTTGATGCACTGTGAAAGGAAGGGGGTGGCACAAAGCTCAGTCCTCATCTCAACATCTCTGAGTGGGTATTAGGATTGTTAAATTCAAATTAATTATTGAATTAATTTTTTCCTCATTAAGTTCAATAAGATGATTCTGTATGTCTTTGCCCAGACACGCTGAGCCTTTCATAGGACATCTTGAGACTGTGCTTTCTTTGGGAGAGGAATTACCCTTTTTCACTTCAAGCGCAGCCCATAAACTTGGAAAGCCAATGCAAGCCCCCACTGGGCAGCTTCAGTTTCTCGACTTTGTAAGAATGGGGATTCTAGTCTTACATCGAGGTGTGTGGAAATGCCGAGTGCAAGTCTTCAAAATCAGTAAACGCCTGCTAATTAATTGATTGCACTAGAAGCAACAATTTGAAGTAGTTCTAAAACAGTGAAATATCTCCTTAAAAACCCAACTGAGAAGATTAACAGTGTACCCAACCTATAAGAAATGCCTGCTCTTTAAGCTAAAAAATTGAAGCCATTGAAGTCTATCTAGGGGTCCCATGTTTTTGTCTCATCCTGAGAATGTGATGGAATCTAGTATACATGTTTAAATGCAGACTATTCTGGGCAGTAGGGGACCTTTTCCAAATTATGTTTTTTGCACTTCACAGCTTTGTCAAGTTTAAGAAATCATTTATTTTTACACTCATGAAATGTAAGTTCCCGACTTGGAAAGCTCTTTTACAATCAGGATTGTTTCTCCAATAGCTAACACATGGTCTGACATACAGTAGGCGTCCAATAATTTTCTTTTTGAAAGATTGAATAAACTATTGAATAAAGCCAATGATGTGAAAGTGCCCAATCAAATATTTGAACAATAAACTAAGAAAATTCACTGGCCTCAAACTGCCATAACTACACAGAAAACCTGGGCCCATGTCTTCTTCTTCTTTTGATTTTCTAAAACACAGTAAAATGTAAAATTTTTCTCATGTAGCACAGAACATAAAGGTTTCTGAATGGTTGTTTATTGAATATATTAATCATGATCCTCAGACTTCTATCTTTTAACATTGTTGTTTATCTTTGGATGATTCCTAGTCATTTAGCTATAGCTTTTTAGAGTCTTTTCTTTTTTCTTAGGCACTTGTGATGGTTAGGCTAATGTGTCAACTTGGCCAGGTAATGGTGCCCAGTTGTTTGGTCAAGTGAGCACTTGACTAATAGTTAATACAAGGGCATTTATGGACTTTAATTATCAGTGAGTTGATTGCATATATGGCTGGTTACTTCTACAATCAACTGAGGAGATTGTCAGCAGCAATGAATGCCATCTCTTCCAATCAGCTGAAGGCCTTAAAAGAAGTGATTTCAGCATTCAGAGAGAGAATTCCCACCTCTACCTCAGACATCCAGCTTCTCCTGAGGAACTCAACAAAGACCTTCATCGGAGTCCCTGGCTCACAGCCAGCCCTATGGAATTTGGACTTGTGCATCCCCACAATCGCATGAGACAATTTTAAAAAATCTCTTACTATTTACAGATATCTCCTGTTGGCTCTGTTTCCCTAGAGAACCCTGACTAATACAGCACCCTTCCAATTAATTAATTTTATAGCTTTTTATAAAGTTAGTCAAGTCATAGATTTTTAGAGCTGGATAACAAAGATAAGATTTAGATATCAAAATTTTAAAATGAATTGATAAGTCAAAATAACTATATGACAGATTCAACTGATTTTTAGCAAATATTTTCTCTTTTCCTCACATTCACCCCTTGACTTTGGCCTTGGCCATTGACTTCTTTGGTCAATGGTATGTTAACAGATGTGACTCAAGCAAGGCTTCAAATGTGCCTTTGCAGTGGGCTTGTTCTCTTTTTCCACTGTCTTTTGACATGAGAAGGACAGATCTCTGTAGCACTGGTTCAAGGAGGATAAGAAATTGGTGGAGAAAACCTTTACTCAGTTAGCAGCTTTGAGCCAAGCCCAGCCAAGCTGAGCTTACATCTAGTAGACTCCCTGCTGACCTGGAAAGATGAGAATATAAAATTAATGCTTATTGCCACTGAGTTTCTGTGGGTTTTGTTACATAGCATAATTGAGACAATAGCAGTCTGATACAACTATTAATGAACTAAAACTATTTCATTTTTTGACATCTATATATAATTATATTCTATATGCAATAATCAGAAATTATTTCATCCAATCCTTCCCAGAGCCTAAAAATCAAATACCATTAATATCCCTATTTTACACATTTGAAAGCTAAGGCTCAAAAGACCTCAAAACACAGCTTGATGCCTAGTCTCTGTGTCTCCAAAGCCCATGTTCTACGCTGCCTCAGGCATAAAACCCTAATTCAACTGACTGTGCCTACCACCCTGTCTGGCAATAATAAGCACTCAGTAAATACTAATTCACGTAAAATTCCTTGTCCTTTCTTTAATTTTATGTATAAATTTATGTGATGGTTAATTTCACGGACCAACTTGACTAGGTGATGGTGTCTAGTTGTTTGGTCAAGCAAGCACTAGCCTGATGGTTACTATGAAGGTATTCCATAGTCTTTTCATAGATACATTTTCATCATTATTCAACTGAGTGCACCTCAGGCTGGTTGCACCTCAGGCTGATTGCACCTCAGGCTGATTGATTGCCCTCAGGCATGAGGGGCTACTCCTCATGCAATCAGTGGGACATTTTAAAGCAAGAACTGAGAATTTCAGAAGTCAGAAAGAAGAATTTCAGCCAGCCAGCTTCTCCTGGTGAAGACAATGTCACCTTCTTTCGAGGTTCCAGCTCGTGGCCTGCCCTACAAAATTTGGACTTGCCAATCCTCGTGGTTGAGTGAGCCAATTCCTATAATAAATCTCTTTATATCTATCCTGTCTGTTCTGTTTTTCTGAGAACCCTGACTAATACAAACTAAATAGATCTTTTAAAAAATTGAAATGGGCTAACTCTGGCCTCGTGTGGAATAGGGGGAGGTATTAGGCATGCTGTCTCCTGATAGGATGCTTAAATACAGTAGTGAAGGCAAAATATAGGCAATTAGGAGTTACATAATACCATAGTTAACAGATTGAGCTAGTAAAGCAGTGTCTCAAGCCAGCTGTAATTAATTGAAAAACAGTTTTCCAGTTAATAACCACCTTAGAAGGTGAGAGAAAGGAGATATTATATGCTGTAATGATCAAAGTAGGCTTAATCCATCAATGTCATCCCACCTCTCCTTAAACTGGAGATTAAGAGTTAGTTATAAGTAGTTTATAGTTAGCACACTTACACTACCGCTATACTACAGGAATAACAAGTTGCCATCTCTTCCCCTAAGGTGCATTTGAGGTCCATTCCTGTTTTGGAGAGGATGACCAATCCTGAAAAGACATTAGTATTTGCTGTGCCTCTCTCATCCCCTCCCCTCCCTTGCGTTCCTGCAAGTCCTTAAGCATTGAGCTGAAGCACCAGCTCTTCCCCGAAGCCTTTGCGGATTTCCTAGGCAGGAGGTCTTTCTGTCCTCTGAGCTTCTGTAACCAGCGATGCCTTTTTATAATGGCTTTTTGTCCTTAACATTTTCACATTATTTTACATTATTTTCTCATGCC
>JAQZBX010052983.1:0-18998 GCA_029593785.1 Cabassous unicinctus | reverse complement strand
ACCAGTAACCCTCCCCTGTCATATTTGCCAAAAGAACATTCCCACCATTGTAGTTTTAACCACAAACCTACAATTCCCCAGAGTTCACCTGCTCCTTCCTCCAGCCCTCCCCTTATACATGGATAGTCCAACCCAACCCGCCCACTGTATTCACCCTCACATTCCAACACTGTCGATCTCAATCATATCCCTGCACCACTATCACGCCATTCACTGGCAAACCATCCCCTTCCACCTTATCATAGATTTTGCACATATTGAGCATCAGCTCACTACACTTTACGTCCTTTCTGTCTCCTGATAACCTATCTTCCATTCTCTAGCTCTGTGTGTCTGCTCAATTTGCTTAGGTCATATCAGTGAAGTCATGCAATGTTTGTCCTTCAGTGACTGGTTTACTTCACTCAACATAAGGTCTTCAGGATTCATCCATGTTATCCCGTGTGTCAATACTTCATTCCTTCTTACAGCTGAGTAATATCCCATTGTATGTATATACCACAATTTGCTTATCCATTCATCTGTTGATAGACACTTGGGTTGCTTCCAACTTTTGGGAATAGTGAATAATGCTACTATGAATATGGGTGTGCATATATCTCTTCTTGTTCCTGCTTTCAATTCTTCTGGGTATATATCCAGACATGGGATTGCTGAATCATATGGCAATTCTATAGTTAGTTTCCTGAAGAACCACCAATCTGTCCTTCACAAGGGCTGGACCATTCTGCATTCCTACCAGCAGTGGATGAGGGTTCCCTTTCTGCCACATGCTCTCCAACACTTGTAGTTTTCTTTTTTTTTTTTTTTTCAATAGCCGCCAGTCTAATAGGTGTAAGATGATACCTCATTGTAGTTTTGATTTGCATTTCCCTAATAGCTAGTGGTGTTGAACATCTTTTCACGAGCTTTTTAGCCGTTTGTATTTCTTCTTTGCAGAAGTATCTATTCAAATTTCTTGCCCATGTTTTTAAATTGGTTGTTTGCCTTTTTGTTTTTAAGATGTAATTCTTTATATATGCTGGATATTTGGCCCTTATTGGATAAATGATTACCTAATAGTTTTTCCCATTGTGTAGGCTGCCTTTTCACTTTCTTGAAAAACTCCTTTGAAGCACAGAAGATTTTAATTTTGAGGAGGTCCATTAATCTATTTTTTTCTTTCATTGCTCATGCTTTGGCTGTAAAGTTTATGAAACCATTTACTACTACAAGATCTCATAGATGCTTCCCTACATTATCTTCCAGGAGATTTATGGTCTTGGCTCTTACATTTAGATCTTTGATCCATCTTTAGTTAATTTTTTGTAGGGTGTGAGATGGTGTTCCTTCCTCATTCTTTTGCATATAGATATCCACTTCTCCCAGTACCATTTGTTGAAGAAGCCAATCTGTCCCAGTGGAGTGGGCTTGGTGGTCTTGTGGAGTATCAGTTGATTGCATATGTGATGATCTATATCAGAACTCTTAATTTGGTTCCATTGTTCAGTACGTCTGTCCTTGTGCCAATACCATGCATTTTAAAAAAAATTTATTGAAGTATATCACTCATATATAAACATACATAAACAATAAGTGTATAGTAAAAGTTGTGAACTTACAAAGCAAACATGCATAACTTCATTCAGGGGTCAGATAACTTCAACCCACCACCACCACCTTGCATTGTTGTGGGACATTTGTTACAAATTATGAAAGAATATTGTCAAAATCTTACTAATAACTATAGTCTTTATCTTACATTTGGTGTATTTTCCCCCCAACCTACCCTATTATTATTTTTTAAATATATTTTTATGATAGAAGTTGTAAACTTATGGAACGATCATGCACATGTGCACAATTCCCATACAATATCCCTCTATCAACACAACACACCGTGGTGGAATATTTGTTACAGATTATGAGATAATATCATCTGATTATTACCAGGTTCATAGTGTACATTGGCACACTTTTTCCCTACTCCCCCATTATCAACACAGTACATCTTTGGCATAGATGCATGAATATTACATTATTACTGTTAACCACAGTCCATAGGTCACTCCAGTTGTATTTTTCACATTCTTCTCCACATTCCTACCTCCCTGCAATAGTAATGTACATTTGCTTTAGTTCACAAAGGACACTCTTGCATCTGTACCATTAACCACAATTCTTATCCACTTCTGGGCTTACTGTGTTATTTTGTCCCTAGATTATTCTCTAACTTTCTGTCAATTGGCATTTACATCCCTAGACATATCCCCATTTATAAACCAATTGTTACTTACTATAATGTGTTACCATCCACTCTATACATTTCCACACTTCTACAGTAAAGCTAATTAAAACTCCTACATACATTAAATATCAGTAGTCCACCTCAGTCCTCCTCTTATTTCCTTTAAGGATCCACTACCTATCACCAGGTCTTGAGGATATTTTCCTACATTTTCTTTCAGAAGCTTTATGGTTCTTGCTTTTATATTTAGGCTTTTGATCCATTTTGAGTTAATTTTGTATAAGATGTGAGATATGGGTCCTCTTTCCTTCTTTTGGCTATGGATATCCAATTTTCTCAGCACCATTTGTTGAATAGAGTGTTCTGCCTGAGCTGAGTTTGGCAGGCTAGTCAAAAATCACTTGACCATAGATATGAGGGTCTGTTTCTGAACTATCAATTCGGTTCCATTGGTCTATGTGTTTGTCTTTTTGCCAATACTATGCTGTGTTTACCGCTGTAGCTAGACAATATGATTTAAAGTCCACAAGTGTGAGCCCTCCAACTTTGCTTTTCCTTTTTAAGAAGATTCTGGCTATTCAGGATCCTTTACCCTTCCAAATAAATTTGATAATCATGTTTTCCATTTATTTAAGAAATGCTGGTGGATTTTTTTTTTTAATCAGGATTACATTGAATCTGTATATCAGTTTGAGTAGAATTGACATCTTAATGATATTTAGTCTTCCAATCTGTGAGCATGGAATGTTCTTCCAATTATTTAGGTCTTTCTTAATTTCTTTTAACAATGAGTTGTAGTTTTCTGAATACAAGTACTTTACATCATTGATTAAGTTTATTCCTAAATATTTGGGTTTTACTTGTCATATTATATTTTCACCACTCTTTTGAAACTTTTAGTTACTTTTACTGATATAATCTTCATTTCTAGACTCTCTTCCAGGCCTTTTTCTCCTGTCTTTTCTTTTCAGGCTGTAGCACATACTTTAGTATTTCCTCCAAAACCAATCTCTTGGTTACAAACTCTTTGTTTCTGTTTATCTGTGAATATTCTAAACCTGCCCACATTTTTGAAAAACAGTCTTGCCGGATATAAGATTCTTGGCTGAAAGCTTTTGTCTTGCCGTATCTTAAATATATCACACTACTGTCTTCTTGCCTCCATGGTTTCTGATGTGAAATCGGCACTTAATCTTATTGGGTATCCCTTTTATGGTATGCATTGTTTTTCTCTTGCTGCTTTCAGAATTCTCTCTTTGTCTTTGACATTTGAAATTCTGATTAGTATGTGTCTCAGAGTTGGTCTATTCGGATTTATTCAGATGGGAGTGCATTGTGCTTCTTGCACACGGATATCTATGTCCTTCAATAGGGTTGGGAAATTTTCTACCATTATTTCTTCAAATATTACTTCTGCCCCTTCTCCTTTCTCTTTTCCTTTGGGACACCCATGACATGTATGTTTGCATGTCTCTTGCTGTCATTTAGTTCTCTGAGAACTAAATTTGTTCAACTTTTTCCATTCTTTTCTTCATCTGTTTTTTGGTATGTTCACTTTCAGGGGCCATTTCTTCAAGCTCACCAATCCTTTCTTCTGCCTCCTTAAATCTGCTATTATATGATTCCAGTGTATTTTTTATTTCATTTATTGTACCTTTCATTCCCATAAGATCTACTCTTTTTGTATGTATATTTTCAAATTTTTTTGGTGCTCATCCAATGTCTTCTCAATATCCTTAATCTCTTTAACCATCTCATTGAATTTATTAAGGAGATTTGTTTGAATATCTATGATTAGTTATCTCAACTCCTTTATGTCATCTGGAGGCTTATCTTGTTCCTTTAACTTGGCCATATCTTCCTGCTTATTAGTATGGATTGTAATTTTTTGCTGTTGCCTTGGCATCTGGCTTGCTAGATGTTTTTGTTCTGGGTGAAGTTTCTCTCTTTAGGGCTTTCTTGCCTTTTCTTCCTTGCTGGTTGTGTTGTAAGAGTCAAGGATGAAGTTGGTGCTGTTACTGTGGAGGCTCAAGCTGCCCTCATTAGCTCAGGGACCAGTGAATCTTTCTCCTACCTTTCCCCTTTGCCAGGGATAGGGACAGAGCCATAAGCATGTGTAATAATCCAAGTTAAGCAGGCCTAGACTGTAGCTGCACAGAGAGACTGATGAAGCTTCAAGTCCTTTCTTTCCTGCCTAGGGCAGGGATGGAGCTGCAGGTGTGGGCAGCAATCTATGCTGTGCAGGTCCAAAATGATGCAGTTGCCCCAGTAGACTTCTGATTTTTCAATCTGTGCCAGCCAAATGTACCTGCAGTTACCCGGACAGGCTGGTGCAGGGACCACCAGTTTCCCTCCTGCCAAAGGTGCAGCTAGGGCTTATGCTAGAGCTGCAGTATGATCTGGATGGAAAGAAGCCAGCCCATACCAGCCCTATGATTTTCAGTCCAGGCTACTTCCCCTAGTGCCAGGGGCAGAGTTAAAATGGTGGCTACTGGCCTTTTTCTGACTTGGACAGGTTCAAACTTTAGCTGCTTTTAGGATTATATTTTAGCTCACTGAATTTACTAATCAGTAGCTGAAGTTGGTGCCCAACAATCTCTTCCTCCCTCATTTTTGGGAAGTGGAGTATATTAGTCAGCCAAAGGGGTGTTGATGCAAAATACCAGAAATCTGTTGGCTTTATAAAGGGTATTTATTTGGGGTAGAAGTTTACAGTTACCAGGCCATAAAGCATAAGTTACTTCCCTCACCAAAGTCTGTTGCCACGTGTTGGAGCAAGATGACTGCCGATGTCTCCCAAGAGTTCAGGCTTCCTGGGCTCCTGTCTTCCCAGGGCTTGTTTCTCTCTGGGTTCAGCTGCCCTGCTCTCTCCACAAGGCCAGCTGTAGACTCTCAGGTAACCAGCTCTGTCTCTTTCTCTGGGGCTCAATTCTCTCCAGGCTCAGCAGCTCTGCTCCTCTGTGTGCTTACTTCTCGGGCTCCAGCTCAAAATTCAGCATCAAAACTCCAACTGTCTTTTCTGCCATGTAGTTTTCTCTGTGAGTCCCCGCCCAAGGGGGCAGGGACTCAATGTCCTATTGACATGGTCCAATCAAAGCCCTGATCATAATTTAATCAAGTAAATCTCTGAATGCAATATAATCTAATATGCCTGGAGGAAATGACCAGTTAAAAAACAGTCCAGTATTTATTTTTGGAATTCATAAATAATGCCAAACTGCTACATGGAGCTTCCAATTCCAGCCATGGAATAGCTCCCCAGGTGGCTTATGCCACCAGTGGTGGATGGGCACCAGACTCTGTGGCATGGAGTGCTCTACTTACGAATCTTCTCTGCAGATGGGCAGTCTCCTCCTGCAATTCTTTCAAGGATGTTGCAGGATGCTCTTCTAGTCTCTTGGAGCCCCAACAGGTGCTTTAGATAGCTCTCAGTGATTACTAACTGCCCTGTAGCACAAGCTGACTCTAGGAGCTCCTTGCTTTGCTGCCATCTTGCTGGTTGTCTTACCATGCAATTTTGAACACTGTAGCTTTGTGGTATGCTTTAAATTCAGTAGTGTGATTCATCCAAATTAGGTTTTCTTTTTCAATAATGTTTTGGCTATTGAGGGCCCTTTGCCCTTCCAAATAAATTTCATGATTAACTCTTCCAATTCAGTAAAAACTGCTGTTGTAGTTTTTATTGGGATTGCATTACAACTGTAAATCAATTTGGGTAGGACAGATATCTTAATGATACTTGGTCTTCTGATCCATGAACTTTGAATTCTCTTCCTTGTTTTAGGTATTCTTTGATTTCCTTTAAAAATGTTGTATAGTTTTCTGTGTACAAATCCTTTACATCTTTACATAAGCTTATTCCTAGATATTTGATTCTTTTAGTTGCTATTGTTAATGGAATATTTTTCTTGATTTCCTCCTAAGATTGTTTGTTATTGGTGTACAGAAATGCTACTGATTTTTGCATGTTGCTTATATCCTACCCCTTACTGAACTTATTTATCAGCTCTAGAAGCCTTGTAGATCTTTCAGGGCTTTCTTCGTATAGGATCATGTCATCTGCAAATAGTGAAATTTTTACTTCTTCCTTTCCAATTTGGATGTCTTTTATATATTTTTCTTGCCTAAGTGCTCAAGCAAGTACTTCTAATACATAAGTTAAATAAGAGTGGTGACAGTGTGAATGTTTGTCTTGTTCAATATCTTAAAGTGAACACCTTTAACTTTTCACCATTGAATATGTTATAATGGGTTTTTCTTAAATACCCTTAAACATGTTGAGGGAGTTTCCTTCTATTTCTATCTTTTGAAATGATTTTATCAAGAAAGAATGCTACATTTTGTCAAATGCTTTTTTTTTTTTTATCTTTCAATTTGTTAATGTGGTTGTATTAATTGATTTTCCTATGTTGAACCATACTTGCATACCAGGGATGAAACCCACTTGATCATGGTGTTAAATTTGTTTGATGTGTTGTTGAATATGATTCACAAATATTTTGTTGAAGATTTTATTATTTAGGTTCATTTAGTTTGGTCTGTAGTTTTCTCTTCTTGTGGCATCTTTATATGGTTTTGGTATTAGGGTGATTTTGGCATCATAGAATGATTTAGGCAATGTTCCCTCCACTTCTATTTTTTTGGAAGAGTTTAAGAAGGATTGGTGTTAGTTCTTTCATGAATGATGGGTAGAAATCACTTGTGAAGCTACCCTGGGGTTTTTGTAGTTGGGAGGTGTTTGATGATTAATTCAATCTCTTTACTTGCGATTGGTCTGTTGAGTTCATCAATTTCTTCTTTCATCAATGTAGGCTGCTGTGTGTTTCTAGAAATTTGTCCATTTCATCTAAGTTATCCATCTTGTTGGCATAAAATTTTTCAAAGTATCCTCTTATGATACTCTTTATTTCTGTGGGATCAGTGGTGATATCCTCTCTCTCATGTTCAATTTTATATATTTGTATCTTCTCTCTTTTTTATTTGTTAATTTACCTAAGGGATTTTCAATTTTATTAATCTTCTCAAAGAACCAACTTTTGTTTTTTTAATTTTTTTCTAGTGATTTTTTTTTTTTCATTCTCGATTTCATTTAGTTCTACTCTAATCATTTATATTTCCTTCTTTCTGCTTGCTTTGGGATCATTTTATTTTTTCTTTACTAGTTCTTACAGGTGTTCAGTTAGGTCTTCAATTTTAGCTCTTTCTTCTTTTCTCACATAAGCATTTATGGCTATAAATTTCCCTCTCAGTATTGCTTTTGGTGTATCCCAAAAATTAGAATATGTGTTCTAATTTTCAGTCATTTCAAGGTAGTTACTGATTTCTTTTGCAATTTCCTCCCTGACCCATTGATTGTCTAAAAGACTGTAGTTTAGCTTCCATATCTTTGTGACTATTCTGGTTCTCTATCCCTTATTAATTTCCGTCTCCATTCTGTTGTGGTCAGAGAAATTACCTTGTATAATTTAAGTCTTTCTGAATTCATTGAGACTTGTTCTGTGACCTAGCATATGGTCTATCCATGTGTACTCAAGAAGAATGTATATCCTGATGTATTTGGGTGTAATGTCCTGTATATGTCTATTAGGCCTAGATCCTCTAATGTATTATTCAAGGTCTCTGTTTCTTTATTGACCCTCTGTTGAGATGTTCTGTCTAATGGTGATAATGGTGTAACAAAGTTTCCCACTATAATTGTAGAGGCATCTATTTCTCCACTTAGTTTTTCCAAGGTTTGCCTCATGTAGTTTGGGGCACCCTGGTATGTGCATAAATGTTTATGATTGTTCTTTCTTCTTGATAGATTATTCCTTTCATTAATATATAGTGTCCTTCTTTGTCTCTTAAAATAGTTTTGTATTTAAATTTCTATATTATCTATAAATTTCTATAATATCTATATTTTCAGATATTAGTATAGTTATCCCTGCCCTTTTTTGTAAAATCATTTTCTAACCATTCACTTGCAATCTCCTTGCATCCCTGGGTCTAAGGTGAGTTTCTTGTAGACTGCATATAGATGGGTGATCCATTCTGTCAATCTTTGTCTTTTGATTGGAGAGTTTAATCCATTACCATTTGATGTTATTACTGTCAAGGCAGTACATACATTAGCCATTTTTTCTTTAAGTTTATATAAGTCATATTTTGTTTTTCTTTTTCTTTTTAGCTTTTTAGTTATTCTTAGTAATACTCTTCCTTTTTATACTGTCTTCCAACTCTCTCCTTTTTATTCTTTTCAACTTGCAGAACTCCCATTAGTATTTCTTGAAAGGCAGGTTTCTTGTTGACAGACTCTCTTAATATATGCTTATCTGTGAATATTTTTAACCTCACTCATTTTTGGATCTTAGTTCTGCTGGATACAGAATTCTTAGCTGGCAGTTTTTTTCTTTTAGCACCTTAACTATGTCATACCACTGCCTTATCACCTCCATGGTTTCAGAAGAGAAATCAGTATTTAATCTATCAAGCTTCCCTAGTATGTGATGGATCTCTTTCTCTTGCTGCTTTCAGTATTCTCTCTTTGTTTTGAGTGTTTGACAATTTGCTAAGAATATGTCTTGTGGTAAACCTGTTAGGATTTATGCTGTTTGGAGTGTGCTGCACATCCTGGACACGTACATCTATGTCACTCAAAAGAGTTGGGAAAATTTCAGTCATTATTTCCTGCAACACTCCTTCTGCCCTCTTTCCCTTCTCTTCTCCCTCTGGGATGCTTATAAATGGAGTTGAAATTGAAGGGCATCAGAGGAGGAGATGCATTTTGGGTTGTCATTCAATTACCTGAGTCCCTCCTGAATTTTTTCTATCTTTTTATCTATTAAGTTGATTCATGATATTTATTTGGACATCCTTGATTAGTTGTTCTGCATTCTGCATCTCTTCCTGTTTTTCAGTTTGTTCATTAGACTGGGCCATGTCTTCCTGTTTCTTAGTATGGCTTCTAATATTTTGTTGGTGCATAGGCATCTGTTTATCTTGATGGGCTTTTTCAGATGGTTAGCTTCTCTTTCTACTCTAGGGTTTTATTTTGTTTTGCTTATGTTAAGGTTCTTCTTTGACACTTGGTTCTACTTATTCTATATCCTTGTAGTTGTCCATATTTCTGGTTTTTGTTTGGCTTCTTTGTCACTCTCTCTCTCTCTCTCTCCCTCCTGGATGATGTGAAGCACTCTCCTGGTCTTCAGATTTCCAAAGCAGCTCCCTCAGATAGCTTTTAGCCTTTCCTCCATTGTTTCTGTAAGAGAATTGATTCCTACCCAGCTACTCTAATGCCATCTTCCAAGAAGTCCTCATCCTGGAAGTGTGACTTCTGCAGATCAAATGGCCTCTATTGGGCAAAAAACAGTGCATTCCAAGTTTATTACAATACCCCCTAAATGTAAAGTGTAGATTTAATTCTAATAAATCATACATGAAATTTCTGGCTGTACACAGAGTACTGGAAGATGTAATACAGATTTCAAAGGAGCTATCTCAAACCACATCATTCCTGAAAGAATATGACTCATAAAGTACACATACATTCTGTAACAACCTGACTCTATAATGACATGGACCAAAGTGATTAAATCAAATTATAATTTTCAAATTAATAAAATTGATGTTTTCATTGACAACTAACATATGCAAACATCATTTGTGCCTGTCAGGGTTTGGCTAGTTGTGAACAGTAACCGAGTGTTCAGTGTTAAAGGTCTATTTTACTCATATCCTCCTCTGATGTCCTTCAATTTCAACTCCATTTCTCCTCTCTACCCTCAAAGTACAGCAAACACTGGTCCTGGGAACTTTGGTGCTCTAGGTTAGTAACGTTAAAATGGAGACAGCAGTTCTTGCTCCAACATAGTCCCAACACTCTCACGATACATAACAAACTCTCCGTGTGATTCAGAATTATCATCTTTTTTTGTGTGTGTACCAGGGTCAGGGATTGAACCCAGAGCCTCATATGTGAGAAGTTGATGCTCAACTATTGAGCCACATCAGCTCCCCTGAGTTGTTTTTTTGTTTTTTTTGTTTGCTTGCTTGTTGTTTGTTTTATTGTTTTTAGGATGCACTGGGAACTGAACGTGGGACCTCCCATGTGGGAAGCAGGCACTTGACTGCTTGCGCCTCATCTGCTCCCTGAGAATTATCCCCTTTGACCCTGTACTGCCTGCTGTCCTTTGGGGGGGGTCTCATTCTGACTCAGCTCATTCCCATGGACTACCTTGCCAACGGTCCCAGCCACTTGACAGTGAGGGCCCTAGTTCTATTGTTAGCAGCAACCTCTCCTCAATATTATTCCTTGATTATGAGAGTGTGGGGAAGTAAGACCCAAAAGGTCTCTGATTTGATGCAGATGCCGCAGGACCTTTGTTCTGGAAACCACTCCTTAGCCATTCTGTAGAAAACTGCTTCCTTCTCGAAGTTTTCTCTTGCCCTGGCTCCCGTGACCTGTGTTCTTGGGTTTCCCTCCAACCAATTCACCCCAGTCTGCTTTGTGGGCTTTTCCTCCTCTTCTGAGTTCCTCAGAGGTATGGCCTGGGCACTCTTTTAGTCTCACTCTGATACCACTAGTTGACCCTATCCATTCCCATGGCTTCAACTCCACCTCTAGGTTGACCTTCAAATCTCCATTTCCTGACTAGACCCTTCTCTAGCTAGGTATATGACAGCACCCTTCTGATATTTCAGGTATCTCAAACTTAAACCATAAACCAACTGAAAAACAGATGATCTCCTTTTCTTTGTTACTGAAAAGCTCCACTCTTTGTGGTTGTTAACCCCAAAATCTAGGAGCTCACTCTCTCATGCCAATCAATGGCTCAGCTCTGTTAAATCTACTTTCTTGCTATTCTCAAATTATCAATATCCTCCCTTACTGCCATCATATTGATCTGTGCCACAATAATATTTTCCAGTCTCTCAAATCTATTCTTGACACTATAGCGATTATTTCTAAATGCAAATGTGACAGCATCACTTTAAAACTATTCTTTGCTTTCCACCAATTTACAATCCAAAATCTGTTTTATGATGTATGAAGCCCTTCATGAGTGGGTCCCAGCTTACTTCTCTTACCACATCCATTTATTCACCTTTCTTTCATTCAACATTTATTGAATACTGTGATGTGACAAGTTCTGCTCTTAGTGCTGTAGGCACAGAGATGAGTAAGACAGAAAATGTCCATCTTTAATGGAGCTTTACAGTCTGCTTTCAGTAAACGTACAATAAGAAATAAATACACAGATAAACAAGACAATTTAAGAGAAGCACTATAAAGAAAATAAAATAAGGTGATGGGATAGATAATGCTTACGTGAAGGAGGCTACATTCAGTGGGATAGTCAGTGAAGACCTTCCTATGGCCACTTTCTCACTTGCTTGTTATTCTCTAGCTACACTTTCTTTTTTTTTTAGTTCTTGGAATTTGAAAACAATTGACAAGCTCCGTCCTGCCTCAGCAGCTTTGTACGCACTGTTACTTCTATCTGGAACACTCCTTCTTCTGGGTAACTGCTGTTTATCCTCCAGGTGTCAGCATAAAACAACTTCCTCAAGGAAAGCTCCAAATGCTCAGACAAGGCCAACCCTTCTCACCCTCCTGCCCCCGCTTTTCCCACAGAATCCTTTTCACTCATACAGTTGTAACTGATTTGTAGGTAGTTCCTATAATGTGACTTCTGAAGAGCAACACTTGAATGTTCCACCTCTGGTTAATTATGCTATCTTACCATTCCCAGGTGCTTCCTATTTTCCAAACTCTTTGGTTAGAAGGATGCAGAAATGAGTAGCCCTTGAGAATTTCAAATATCTATACTGATATTTTAATGGAAAACTACGTTTTGATAACAAGCAGCAAACAAATCATCTTATTTTTTTAAATCTTACCCCATTGCGCTAAATTTATGCATTTATGTATCCTTCTTTTTTTAGGCTTTTATATCTTAGGAGCTAAGACAAGGTCCTTTGTATTTTTATGACCTAGCACAATGCTTGTTATACTAAAGACTTTTGGTTAATGTTGACTTGATTGAACCATGTGGATTGGCTAGTAATCATTGGCCATTCTTTTTTAGGAGTTACCAGAAATTGAACCTGGGACCTCATATGTGTGAAGCAGGTGCCCAACCACTGAGCTACATTTGCTCCATAATTGGCCATTTATTATTAAAATAATGTTTATAATAGCGAGCATTGCCAGGAATTGTTCTTAATACTGTTCATATGTTGTTTTAATCCTCACAACCACCAAAGCAACTGCCCCCTCTTTAAAGATTAGAAACGGTGGCACAGTAAGTTTAAATAACTTGCTTCCAGCCATATATCTCCTAAGTGGCAAATCTGGCATTTGAGTACAACTAATCTGACCCCAGGCCCCATAAATGTAACTACTATTCTACATCACTTAGCTATTAGGCTTCTTCTGTTTAAGCTACCATTAACAACAACTGTAAACACTGTAAGTGGGAATAACTATCTTTAAATGCCAGCCTCTTTAACTTTTATCTTCTATAATAGAGTTAATAGTGAAGTCAGGCTACAAAATACTTGTTGTAAGATCCTGCATATTTGCTAGTTCCGATCCTAAAATCTAACAACTTCCTAGCTGACAATGCAGAAAAGGAGACAATCTGATCACTGTATATATCAGGTAAAAGCAAACTACTTGCTCAGGAGAAGTAAAACTAATATTGGAATTAAGATTGGAGATATATTTAATCCTGTGAGATGCAATGAAAGTGCCCTCGATTACATCCTTACATTAAATAAAGCAACGTTTTCTGCGTGCCAGGAGGACCACCAACTACTCGCCATGTGATAATCTAGGAAATCAGCTTGATAAATTAACATTTGGGTGCTCAGAGCTAGATTACTCTAAGGTTTTGTCTTTTTTATTCTAAAAAATGTTTTATAATTTAAGGAAATGGATGAAAACACGATATGTTCTGTAGATGTATACCATGTTTTTCTCATTAAAAATATGCATTCTTTCTACTTTGCAATGCTATCGTTGGAAAATACAGAAAGTCTGCATTTTGTGTCCCAAATAAGATGTGAAAAAATATCATTGGATTTTTATCACTATCAATCATCCTGATTTTAAAAGAATCAAATGACATTGTCCCTGGTGAGCAGTCACGGTCAGGGATTTTGCCTAAACATGAATTTCTCTGCACCCACCAGTCCAATGATGGGAGATGGTGGACATGGGGAGGGTGCCAGCTTAGCTATGGCACAGCAATGTACAACCCCAAATTTCACCGGCTTGAAACAACAAGGGTTTATGTTGTGCTCACACTCCTCATCCATTTTGAGTCATTTGGACACAAAGCCACTGTCATCCTCTCTTGGGCTTGCGGGTTGATGGAGCAACCACAGTCTGGAACGCTGCCAGTGACTGCGGCAGAGGAAATCCAGGGCACAGGTGAGTCTCACGTTGGTAATAAATGCCCCAGGCAGGGAGTGGCACAGATCATTTCTGCTCAAAATTCTTCAGACAGAATGAGTCACAGCCTGCTCTGACTGCCAGAGAGCTAGGGGGCATAACTCTAGTAGGTGCCTAGAAGGGGAAAAAAAGCCAAAATGGTAGGCAAAGAGCGCAATGGGGATCACAGAGTGAGTGGGTGCAGGGAGGTTTCTGCTTCTGAAAAAATAAAGCAAAGATGCAGACAAGCATGGGATTGAGGGAAAGTGTGGATTGTAATTTGAATTGCTGTTTAATGATATATTGAATAGAAAATACAAGCAGCTTCGTTAATGAGAAAAACTCACTGCTTTATATGAAGGTTTTAATTAATTAGGACATGACAAAGAAAAAGAAAAGACACCTCCCGCCCTGTGATGTTCAGCTAAAATTTTCCTCAAACCAGGGCGTCAGACCAAAATTTAGTACGGGGATTCACAAAATAGAGTTCAGGCAGCTCTCTGAAGCACTAGCAACATAGGGGATGTATTGGATTATCTAAATGCAGAGGTTAAAGACAGGCAGGGTGCTAGCCAAATTCAGGCGTGGGAGTGAATCTGTTTGGACCATGCAGTGTTTCAAAAAGAAAAAATATGCTTCTAAGGACAGAACATACCTCACCCGTTCAATGCAGTCCTCATCTTTCCCTTTGAGTTATACTAGCCAACTTTGTTCATTTATTTGTGCATCTGACCCCAAAAGTAATTTGAATTTGTGCTCCCTGATCCAGAGGATTAGGTGGGATGTCAGATCTCAGGCAATCCTTCATACATCACTGTACTATTAAACTAGCTTTTGATAAAATTACTGAGTCGCGGCTATTTGAGATTATGTTCCCAACAAATATGTTAGATTTATATTATAAATTAAGTGTGGCACTGCATGCAGTAGGTGAGAGGCCTGCCGAAATGCATGCCTTCTGCTTATTACACAAAGAAGTGGTCAAAAGATTACCCAGGGACCAGTACTTTCCTATATTGCAGCTCAGAAATAATGTATTAATGGGTAACTATTAGATGTATCCATACTGAATTATAAGTGAGACTACCATTTACTCAATGGATTCTAGAAATAGACATTTAAAATGCATGTACAAACAGCATAGCTTAAATTTAAAAATAAGAAATGGATTAAACCAGAAGTGGAGTTTCAACCATAAAATCTCATCAAAATTTGTGTGGAGATACTCTATATAAGGTAAATTTCTAGGGACTTCTTAGTAGTGAATATTTTGTCAATAACTGTTTCATAATTGGTAAATTTGTGTTTTTTTATTTGAGTGCAGGTATAATAAAACATCACACTGTATTGCTTTTGATGAGCTGAAATAGCCCTTTGACTAGGAGGGTTTGTTCTTTATTGACAATCAATCCTGGTTGTTTTACCCAGTTCCTCAGAATTTTCAAGTACACCCTGAGGAGTAGTTTTTGTCTGTGGAATGGCTAAGTGACTCAAGTATACAGATAAATACATTTCTCTGAGATATGCTGAAAATTTCCCTGTTTATATCATACCTTTCCCCTGGGGATTTATTTCAGATTGATTATTCATTTAACCTTTCATTTTTCAAGTTCAAATTGTAGCACACTTAATCTGACATCTCTCCCCCATGCAAAGACTTTTGCATTTTGTAATATTTATGGGAATATAATATTCATCTCAAAATTATTTCGAGTTCCTTTAAGTCTTGAAGCCAGTGAGAGGAACGGATCGGGACAAAAAAATAATAAATGAAAAAAAAAGTTAAACAGGTGTTGAAGTGGAACGAAGTTGATATTGCAAAGACAAAAGGAATTGTCTTCAGGGCTGTTCTCTTGGAGCAGTAGGCAGTGAATCACAGCACAGGCTATTCTGACCTTTGACATTCATCATCCTGGTGAGTGATGACAGTAGAGATCTACAGTTGCCAGACTCATACTGACTTGGATGCTCGAGATCTTTAGTAAATGAATGAATCTTCAAACATAATATTTATTTTCCAAGTAAAGGTTTTTATTTTAAGGGATAAAATGCAACAGAGAATCATATAATACCAGAACTGCATTATTTCCAAAGAGATGAACTTGACCAATCCGTCTAATGATCAGACAAGGAAGGTGTACACAAAATGCTAAGAGATTTTGAAAGGTCACACAATTATCAGACTCCCGCTTCAGTTATTGAGGCTTTCACATTGCCTCTTCCATAGGACATGATTTTTTTCTTATGTTTAACACTCTGATGAAACTGTAGGATAAATCTAGATGTCACTGAAAATGCTTTTGCTCTTAGGTGCATGATGTTACTTTCAGTAGCATTTCTAAATATATTTTCTTATTTGATCTACTAAGTAAATTATATTTGTGACGCTTCTCACCTCTGAATTTTTGTATTGGAAGTTTTGTATTTCTAAAACATCACCATCATTATAATCCTAGACTTTTCTATTCTCTTTTTCTCTGGGGTCGAAGACTTTCATTTATAACTTCATACTGAATTATGATGACAGATAAAGCCTGCAAGATGCTTTTCAACACTGATATCGGGACTAAGTTTTTTTACACTGGCAAAGGGATGGATTTTACATCCATTTTTACCTTTCAGAGGGGTCACAGTATGATTATAGGATACATATGAATACAGTAAAAGGAGTTTAAGGCATTATTTAGGTAAAATAGTGCCAAAATACATCTTTTATTTAATTTTCAACGTAATTTGATGCCAAAGCCATTGCATTTATGCCATTTCAAAAAATTCTAAACTTTGTGATTGGTTATGTGTGTATTCCATCAGATTTATAAATTTAGTTAGAAGCTCTGTCCCTATGTTGACTACAGAGAATATGTTTGATAATTAAGTTTTTAGCTTAATGTGATCCAGTAAACCCAGTCAGTGCAGCTCTGAGAAAAAAAGTAGAACAGAGATATTTATCAATTTCTGTTCTTATTATAGAGTTCATCCATGTTTATGGATTATATGTCTATAAAACAGTTACATGATTGGATGATTTTCATGTGCATTATACTTTGTGATTTTAACCAAAAGGCTATGAAGAAATGATTATTTCATTTTCTCTGCCTTTATTTTTTTTATATTTTTTTCTTTTTTCTCTCTTTTCCTTAAGTGGATATAATATATGACACCAGATTATTAGTATGGTCCATGAAAATTTTAAAAATAAATTAAATATATTGCTCACATATAATGTTGTATCATACAATTAAACTTACCTATTAAAGACTTTGTGACAATAAATTAATAATGAACCCACTTGTGTCGTATTTGTGCTGAAGTTGATTCAAGTAATTTTAGTAAACTACATTTTGAATAAATCATAGATTGTTGTATTTAAATGGTGAGGCTCAAAACATTACTGACAATAGCAGACTGTCTGGCAACTGAATGCTGTGTTAACAAAGAAGACTGATTTCAATGCAGGGTACCCTTCCACCCCAAATTTATATTTATTGCTGACATTTACAGTTTTTAGAACTGCAGGGGATTTTTTTTTTTTTTCAGAAGAATCAGATCACATATTCATTAATTAGATAACACAACAGTGAATACAAATCCTTCATTTCCTCATTCCTTGTCTTTTCAGTATAATCTGTTGTATAAATCTGTGTGTCTACAAGATCATGATATCAAAACAAACAAACAAACACAAAATCCTCATGATATTAAAAAAAAAACAACAGTCAGCAACTCAGGAACTGAAGGAAACTTCATGAATGGGTAAAGGGCAACTATGAAAAACCTACAGCTGATGTTGTAAATAATTGGAATTTGGGTTTTTCTAGTGCTTCTTCATACTTAGCTTGGGTGATGTGTTTTGGCAGGAACCCCGTGGATGTGATGTTTGTACGTGCTCTCGGGAGGCACATGTGTCCAAATGCCTTGTTGTGGTGATATTGACCTTGATGGCTTGGTTCAGGGGACATCTGAGGGTTTTTCCACTGTAAAATTGCTCTTTTTCCCTTTGCAATTATTTTAGTTTCCTTGGCTGCTCAAGTAAATACCATGAAATGGCTCAAGTTAAACAATGGGAATTTATTTGCTTATGGTTTTGAAGCTGGGAAAAATGTCCAAATCAAGGCCTCATCAAGGTGTCATCAAAGCCATGCATTCTCCCCAAACACCGTGGTGTTCTGGAGCTAGTTGCCAGTGATCCTTGTTCTTCAGCTCCTCCGCCACATGGCAAGGCACATGGTGGTGTCTCCTGGCCTCTCCAGGTCCACTGAATTTCAGCTCTTGTTGCTCCCTGTGGCTTTTACCCTCTCTGTGTCTGAATTTCACTCCACTTATAAAGGCCTTCAATAACAGAATTAAGACCCACCCTGATTGGACTGGGCCACACCTTAACTAAAGTCACCTCTTCAAAAGGTCCTACTTACCATGGGTTCACATCCACAGGAAAGGATTACATTTAAGAACATGTTTTTCTGATGTACATACAGCTTCAAACCACCACAGTAATTAATAAATATCATTTTTAACCTGGAATAGTGATAACTGTGGTGTTTGCCAAGAGGTAATTTTCTATTTCAATTCTATCTCTAAAGAAGAGCTGTCTCTTCTCTCCACTTAAAAATTATTTATTCAACTACTTGTGTGTAATGTAATGGAATCGTGGTTATTTATCTTATCCTGCAGGTTGCAATCCATTGCTGCCATTATTTATTTTGTTAGCAGATACTTCAAGTGCTTCACATCATGCCCCACGCACCACTTCCAAGGTTCTGTGCAACTAATTCAGACTTGCAGAGACCATGTACAACTTTTGGTTTTTCTATCTTGGGTCTTCTCCTAACCTCTTCTGCTTCATACCCCAATGTACCCACTCCTGAGGAAATTACCTTTAACAATTTGGGATGTCTCCTTCCAGACCCTTGTCTCTGCATTTACATACAAGGTCTGTGCCTGCTCCTTTGAAGTGTGAGTGTGTTTTCATATAAATGAGATCACGCCATTCTGCATTGAGTGCCTTCACTTAAAAATATGTCTTGATGATATTTTGATGTTCAATATCATCAAAAATATTAAACTGTACCATCTAAAATGTAAACCATTGACAATGTTTAGTAGCTATGTTTCACTATCTGTATAACAGTTATAACAATGCTACCATGCACACACACAAAAAATAGTTTTAATATGGTGTGGGGAAGGGGAACAGAGTTTGGGTATATGGGAATCTCTAGTATTCCATGTGTGACTTTGCTGTGACCTAAAACTTCTTTGAAAACTAAATGAAAATTTGGGAGACACTGGGGAATGAGAGGGGGAAGGTGTCACGGTACACACTGGACATCCGATAATGCAGTGATAAAAAGA
>JAQZBX010052982.1:0-18998 GCA_029593785.1 Cabassous unicinctus | reverse complement strand
ACTAAAATTTTTCAGTGGTTTACAGTATAGTTTACAATTTGGACTGTACAGTTTAATAATTTTTGATGATATTTACCATGTCCTGTGTCCATTAATGTAAGGTGATGAAGAGTATTTCCCATGACCATTACATAGCCCATTTGATCTTTTCTGTTCCTTCCTCCCCACGCCCTGGGGCATATGACTCTTCCCTGTCTTGACTCATGGGATGTCAAGATATTTTTACATGTCCTGGTTATTCTAATCTGACCTTCCTATTCTACCCACCTGTTAATCTTGTACCACTAGTAAAATCTCTACCCACCTGTCATATCCTTCAATATGTAAATATACTCTTTCAATTTACCATAGATAATGTCCATATGGGTGATTGAAGAGGTTTTGTCAAGAAAGTCTGTTGCATTTTGTCAAATGATTTTTTCTGCGTCAAAAAAGATGATCAGATGATTTTTTTCTTTAAATATGTTAATGTGGTGTATTAAACCGATTGGATTTCTTATGTTGAACCATCCTTGTATACCTGGGTTGAAAACCATTTGGTCATGGTGTATAAATCTTTTGATGTGTTGTTGAATATGATTAGCAAGTATTTTGTGAAGGTTTTAGCATTGCAGTTCATTAGACAGATGGGTCTGTAGTTTTCATTTCTTGTGGTATCTTTATGTTACTTTGGTATTAGAGTGATGTTGGCATCATAGAATGAGTTAGGCAATGCTCCCCCTATTTTTTGGAAGAATTTTAGAAGGATTTGGTGTTACTTCTTTCTGGAATGATTGGCAGAATTCACCTGTGAAGCCATCTGGTCATGGGCTTTTTTCAGTTGGAAGGTTTTTGATAACTAATTCAATCACATTAGTTGTGATTGGTCTGTTATGTTCGATTTCTTCTTTCATCAATGGTCAATGTAGGTTGCTTGTGTGTTTCTAGAAAGTTGTCCATTTCATCTAAGTTATCCATCTTGTAGGCACACAATTTTTCAAAGTATTCTTTAATGATAATCTTTTATTCTGTGGGATCAGTGGTGATATCCCCTCCCTCATTTCTAATTTTACACAACTGCATCTTAACTCATTTTTCTTTGCTAGTCTAGCTAAGAGTTTGTCAATTTTATTAATCTTCTCAAAGACAAACTTTTGGTTTTGCTAAAATTTTCTAGTTTTTTTTAAATTCTCTATTTCATTTAGATTTTCTCTAATCTTTGTGATTTCCTTCTTTCTGCTAGCTTTGGGATTAGTTTGTTGTTCTTTTTCCAGTTCTTCCAAGTGTGCAGTTATGTCTTTGATTTTAGTTCTTTCTACTTTCGTAATATAAGCATTTATGGGTATAAATATCCCTCTCAGCACTGCTTTTGCTGCATTCCATAGGTTTTGACATGTTGTGCCCTCATTTTCATTCATTTCAAGGTAATTATTTATTTATTTTGCAATTTCTTCCTTGATCCACTGAATGTCTAAATGTGTGTTGTTTAACTTCCATATCTTTGTGCTTAGTCTGATTCTCTGCCCTTTATTGATTTACAGCTTCATTCCATTGAGGTCAGAGAAATTACTTTGTATAATTTCAATCTTTCTAAATTTATTGAGAGTTGTTCTGTGGCCTAGCATGGGGTCTATCCTGGAGAATGATACATGTGTGCTCAAGAAGACTGTATATCCCACTATATTTGAGTGTAATGTTCTGTATATGTCTATTACATCTATATCTTCTAACATATTATTTAAGATCTCTATTTCTTTATTGACCCTTTGTTGAGATGTTCTGTCTAATGATGATAATGGCATATTAAAGTTCCCCACTAAAATTGTAGAGGCATCTAATTCTCCACTTAGCTTTAATGATGTTTGCCTCATGTATTTTGGGGCACCCTTGTTAGGTGAATAAAAGTTTATGAATGTTCTTTTTTCTTGATACAGTACCCCTTTTATTATTATATAGTATCCTTCTTTGTCACTTACAATAGTTTTGCATTTAAAACCTATTTTATCTTATATTCATATAGCTATTCCTGACAGTTTTGGTTATTGTTTGCATGTTAAATTGTTTTCAAACCTTTCAGTTGCAACCTCCTTGTGTCCCTGGGTCTAATGTGACTTTCTTGTAGACAGCATATAGATGGGTCATATTTTCTTATCCATTCTGCCAATCTGTGTCTTTTGTTTAGAGAGTTTAATCCATTAACATTCATTGTTTTTATTGCCAAGGCAACACTTACATTAACCATATTTTCTCTAGGTTTACATACATCATATTTTTTTCTTTTTATCCTTTTTGTTATTCTTAATAATCTTCCTTTCAGCAATCTCCTTTATCCTTCTCTATCCTATCCTTTTCCCTTTCAACATGTGGAATTCTCTTTAAGATTTCTTGATGGGCAGGTTTCTTGTTGACAAATTCTTAATTTCTGTTTATCTGTGAATATTTTGAACTCCCCCTCAATTTTGAATGCCAGCTTTGCTGGATACAGAATTCTCAACTGAATTTTTTTTCTTTTAACACCTTAACTATTTTATACCTCTGTCTTCTTGACTCAGTGGTTTCAGATGAGAAATCATGGTTAATCTTATTGAGCTTCCTTTGTATGTTATGAATCTCTTTTCTCTTGCTGCTTTCAGTATTCTCTTTTTGTCTTGAGCATTTGAGAATTTGATAACTATGTGTCTCAGGGTAGGTATGTGAGGATTTATACTGTTAGGAGAGTATTGTACTTCCTGGATATATACATACATGTCCCTCAAAATAGTTGGGATATATTCAGCCATTATTTCCTACAACCCTCCTTTAGCCCCATTTCCCTTCTCTTCTCCCATGGGGATGGTTATAATGTGTATGTTTGTGTGTTTCATGCTATCATTCAATTCCCTAATTCCCTGATGACTTTTTCTCTTTTTATGGTTCTGTTCTACAGTCTGATTTCAGAAGTACTATTTTTGATGTCACTAATTCTTTTCTGTGCCAGTTCAAATCTGCTATGTGCTTCCAGTGTATTTTTTTTATTTCTTGCAATATACCATTCATCACTATCAGATTTGTTATCTTTTTATATATGTTTAATATTTCTTCAATATGTTCCCCCACATCTTCTTAATATCCTGTATCTCTTCCTTCACTTCATTAAGAAGATTCATGATATTTGTTTGAACATTCTTGATTAGTTGTCCCATGTTCTGCATTTCCTCCTTTTATTAGGTTGCTCATTAGACTGGGCTATATCTTCCTGTTTCTTAATATGGCTTGTGATTTTTTGTTGGTGTCTAGATACCTGTTTATCTTGACTTTTTTTTCATATGGTTAGCTTATCTTTTTACTCTAGGTATTTTTTGTTTTGTTTTGTATTGTTTCTTTTTGACACTTGGTTCCTCTTATTCATCTACATCTTTGTAGTTGTCTGTGTTCCCTTGTGAAATTATTAAGACCATAGAAAAAGAAAAGAAAAAGAAAAACAATAAGAAGAAACATAGAAAAGTAATCATAAAAGAGCCAGGAATGATAAATAAATTTTAAAAAATTAAAAATCATAAAAAATACAAAGGAATAAGAATAAAACAGGTGAAATAAAAAATGAAACATGAAAAATAGAATAAAATAAAAGACTGAAAAGATGAGAAGAGAAGAAAGAAAGAAAATTAAAGATGTAGCAAGAAAATGTGGAATGAAAGTAAAGAAATGGAAGAGGCAAAAATAAAAGAAAGTAAAGAAATAAAGGAATTAAAGAGAAAGAGTAAGAAAAAAGAAAAAGGAAACAGAAAGAGAAAAAACAACAAACAAAAATTGCAGGAAAAATAGGCTTCTCTCTTAGTCCCCTAGGAACAGTCTCAGGCTTCTGGTGCGTATCAGTCATTCACTCTGCAGCCTGCCCTCCAGAGGTAAGTTATCCAGTTTTTGTGAATAAAGAATAGAAAAACAATGTAAAAGTTATAAGAAATAAATAATAACAATCAAACTGCCATCAAACCAGGGAACTAGACTATGTGAGGCGGGCATTTCTAACCTGAGCTGTACCACTCCACAGGTTAGAAAGGCTTCTGAAAGTTTACCTGGCTTTCTCCACCCCATTTCTCTCAGGTGAGTTGGGCTTCCATAAATTTACCAGCTTTCTCTCCTGGTTTCCTTCTCTCCTGGGAAGGTTTAGGGCCTGTCTTGGCCTACACCGTCTCTGTCCTAGTTCCTCTCTTTCCCAGGGTGTTTGGGTGTGACAGTCTGTCTGAACTGATCCCCCTCCTCTCTCCCAAGGGCAGCTTCAGGGCTGGCTGTGGTATTTTTTGAGATTCACGGTGGTCTCAGCTGGTCAAACTCACTGAATAAATGCCATTCTCTGCCCTCCACCAGACCTCTTTTCCTCCCAGAGTGTAGTGTGTTTTTTTCCACTCATTTGGATGGAGTGGGCCAGGGGTTTTACTGAGGTTATTCACCTTGAGGGTGAGGTATATGTGACATTCACAGCCACAGAAGCAAGTAACTGATTGTTTTCATTTGGTCTCTTTTTCTTTCTGTCCCTCTCCCTCCTGTATGATGTGCAGAACTCTGCTGGTCTACAGATCCCCAAAATTGCTCCCTTGGATAGCTTTTTGCCCTTCCTCCATTATTTTTGTGAGAGAGTTGAGCCTTTCATACCTACTTCAATGCCATCTTCCCAGAAGTTCCTAGACCCTATATGATTTTAGGTTTCAGCTGTTATATGTTTTCTTAATGGCACTTGGTATTTTGATAGGTATTGCATTTCATCTCTAAATCATTTGTGAGAGTATTAACACCTTAACTATATTAAATATCACATTCCATTAATTGACATGTCTTTTCATTTATTTAGGTCCTTTTTAATTTATTTCATCAATATGTTATAGATATTAATTTTATAAATCTTACATAACTTGGTTAATTTATTCTTAGCAATCAATTTTTTATGCCACCATAAGTTGTATTTTTAAAATAATCTTATTGTGTTTCTCACAATTTGCATGCAAAAATTCAACTGATTTATACATGTTGATCTTTTAATCTACATCATTACTCTCTTCATTTACTAGATCTAATAGAGAATTTGTGTGTGCCTGTAAATGGATATATGTGTATGTGTGATTTTCTATATATAAGATCCAGAAAAGGGGTACCTAAAATTGCAAGCAAAATTATTTCTTCCATCTGTCCCATAATTTCTAAGTCCCCTTTCAGCCTGAAGCAGTCAGAGTGGACATCATCCCAAATCCTTCAAGATTGAAGAATGAACAAACATTGGGGGGAGTGTAATCACAGACCAAAGTACATTTATTGATATTCTAGTTATTATGTAGTGTTAATGGAATTTGTAGTAACATTGATACAATGATAGTGGTTTCCCAGAATTCTGAATGGCAGGAGGGATGCATAGGTGAAATGAAGGGCATTTTTAGGACAGTGAAATTGTTCTATATGATACTGCAATGACAGAAACATGACATTATGCAGTTGTCAAACTTGTAAAACTGTACAGCACAAAGTGTAAACCACAATGTAAGCTATATACTTTGGTTAGTAGCTATACTTCAACATTGGTCATCAATTGCAGAAAATTGTACTGAAATATAAGATGTTAATAATAAGGAAAACTGTGTGTGAGTAGGGTTATATGAGAATTCCATATATTTTCAGTGCAATTTCCATAAATGTAAAATGTTTCTGAAAACAAAGTTTATTATTCCAAAAAAGGATCATGTCGTCTCCAGAACAGAGATAATTTTCTTTTTCTTTTTCATTTTGCATGCCCATTATTTCTTTTTATAACAAAATTCCTCTGACAAGAATGTCATGGTACAAAGTTACATAGCAGAAAGTGAAAGCAAGCATCCTTGCCTTCTTTTGATCTTGGGAGTAACATATTAGGTTTTCTCCAATATTTATGATGCTAGAAGTGGATTTTTCATAAATCCTCTTTATCAGGTTATGAAGTTCTCTTCCATTTTATTTTGTTGATTTTTTTATCATGAAATGATGTTGGGATTTATCAAATACTTTTTCAGCACTAAATTAAATGATCTCTTATTTTTCAATCTACTAGTGTGCAGTATTACATTGGTTGATTTCTATGTGTTGACACATCCTTGCACTCTTAATGTTAAGTCATCTTGATAATATTGTGTAATCCCATTAACATTCTGCTAGATTTAGTTTTCTGTTGGTGATTTTGTCATCTATATTCATGAGGAATTATTGCCTGTAATTTTGAGGTCTTTGTCTTCATATGTAGATAATGATGGACTCAGAATTAGTTATGGAGTATTACCTCCTCTAATATTTTATGGAAAAGTTTGAGAAGGATTGGTGTGAATTCTTTTAAAAATATATACTACTTTTCAACAGTGAAGCCATCTTGTATTGAAATTTACTTTTTTTGTGTGTGGATGTTTTCAAGTTCTGAATTGATTGTTATTGTTCTGTTAAGACATTGTATTCATTGAGTTAAATTATGTATTTTGGCTGTTTCTAAGAGTGTTTCCATTTGATCTAAGTTATCTAATTTGTTGATGTTCAATTGTTCATTTTATCACCTTAAAATATTTTTGAATGTATAATAAACATTATTTTTAGAGAAGATTTACATTACTGAAAAGTTACTTTGAAAGTATGCGGTATTCCCACATGCCCCAACCATCACCTTCCCACATTTTCCCCCTGTTAATAACATCTTACATCATTGTGGTAATTGGTTAAAAAATGATGAACCAATACTGGAGCATTGATTTTCTTATGTTGAAACACCCTGGCATACCAGGAATAAAACCCACTTGATTGAAGTGTATAATTTAATATGTTTTTGGATTTAAAAGTGCTTAAGGCACTGTGGTCCCAGATTCTTCCAATCTCAGCTGAAATGATAGGAATCATTTCTTTCTCAGCCTTCTCAGCTGCTCAGCTGTTCTCTTCAGCTGCAAACTATCAGGAGAATGGCTCATCTTTCTCCAGGGTCCCAGGGTCAAATATGACAGAGCTCTCTCATCTGTGTGTCTTCTTGAGTGAAAGTCCAATTATATCAGCCCACCAAGAGGGTGGGGACACAATCTGAGTTATGACTTACTGATGTGGTTGAATCAAAGCTTAAGTCTTTACAGGTAATTTAATCAAGACATGTCAGCTGAATATAATGCATTCAAAGGGTATCACACCCAAAGGAATAGATTAGTTTACAGACATAACATTTCTCTTTTGGGGAGTCACAAATTATCTCAAAATTCCAAATTCCACCCTCTGAATATAAAAAGGACATTACAATAGTCAAAAAACCTTAAATCCTTTCAGTTAACAATGCTAAGTTCAAAATTACATCAGTTATCAAAATATATTTTACCATGGGGCAAAGTCCCCTCTGGCTGTAGAACTGTGAAACTTACAAAACAACAATCTGCTTCCACTATACAGAGGTACAGACATAGGATGAACATTTGCATTACCACAGGAGAATTTGGGAGTAAAACATGTGTCACTGGTCCCTAGCCGTTCCAAAAATCTGTAGGGAATACTCCATTAGATTTCAATTTCTGAGAGTCATTCTTAAGATGATGGTTTCTTCTCCTTGGGGGCCCATGGGGGTCCACCTTTTCCACAGGTTTACCCAATGGCCATTTTTATAGTTCCACCCTCATCAAGCACCTGTGTGGTGACCAAACTCCAGACATCACCCTCCAAGAACATTGAGGTGATGGCTAGATTTTACCCAATTTCTGCGGTGGAGTTTCACATCCCTTAGTATGCAGACATGGTGGCAAAATTCTCACAAACCTCTGGCATAAAGGCCCAATCTCCTCAGAGCAGTGAAGTGGTGACCTTGACTTCCCTAATCTATGGTGAACATGCCCAACCCTCTCAGAGCAACGGTGTGTCCACCTCACTCTTCCCAACCTATGGGGAAAAGGCCGACCCCCTCAGAGTACTGGGGTATTGACCTTACTGTCCCCAACCCTTGGGGAATGTGCTCCACCCTCTCAGTATCATGAGGCAGCAAAGCTTTCCCTGACCAGCAGACTGGAACATCCATCCTCTTCAAATTTCGGAGCAAACACCCTCTCTGTACACATGGGTGGGGTTCCTCTGTCTGTCCAAGGAGATGACTTAATTACAAACCTCATTTGTAATTGAAGTTTTCCTCTTAAAACTGTTTTCCCTTCCATCTCTCCCCCCCATGTCCCTTTTCATCCAGGCTGATAGTGGTTTTATTCATACAGCTCTCACAAAAAACTTGTTGGTTTGGCATGGGGTGCAGGCCAATTTCAAGGCCTTTGGATAGGTGGACATTAAAGTTTCCTGATTTCCACAATTATCTATTTATTTATTATTTTATTTACTATTTTCCCCTTCTCTGCAATTTTCTGCTCTGCCAGAAGGTGATCTTTGGCAGACTTCTTAGCTTAGTCCCCAGACACAAAGAGGCAGCCAATTTACTGTATTTCTACCATGGTTGGTGATGCAGATGCAACATCTTCATGGGGCCCAAGCCATGCAAAGAAAGTTTCTCAGAAGTTGTTCTCCTCTTTTGGCCTGTAGCACCTTCCCTCCCTCTGTGCCCTCAGCAACCAGTCCAGGGAGGCAGGGAAGGTTTTTGAGAAGGTAAATTATCGTTAGCTCCTGCAAGTTCTCAGAGTGAACAATATCATGGCTGTATCCATCTTGTAAGTTTGCAACCCCTCCAACACAGCAGACCAAGTTTGTTGGCAAAAAATCTGAATTTGCTGTTGACTGTGTCCCTCCCTCTCTTCTTTTGGGGAAAGAAAACTTCCTCAACATGATAAAATGCATACATATGTAAGTTGTGGCTTACAATATATTTAAATGTGAAGGACTAGGGGTTTTCCCACTAGTATCAGAAATAATACAAGGATGTCCCCTGAAATCAATCTTATTCAACAATACACTGGAGGTTCTGGCAAGAGCAGTGGGGCATGTAAAGTAAATGAAGGGCATGAAAATTGAAAATGAAATAGTTAAATTTTTTTATTTGAAATGAGATGATTTTATATTCAGAAAATCTTGGAAAATCCACAACCAAGCTACAGGAGCTAAAGAATCAATTCATCAGAGTGAGAATGTGCAATACAAATGACAAAAATCAATAATCTTTATATACCATTGTAATGAACAATTGGAAGAAAATTCCATTTAAATAGAAACTAAAAGAATCAAATACCTAGGAATAAATCTAACCAAGGGTGTAAAGGACCTGTATACAGAAACTAGAAAACATTGTTTAAAGAAATCAGTGGAAGGAAGGACATTCCAAGTTCATGGAATAGAACACTAAATATTGGTAAGATATTAATTCTATCCAAAGTGATATACAGATTTTGCACAATCACAATCAAATTCCAGCTGCCTTCTTGCAAAAATGGAAAAGTCAGTCATCAAAGTTATATAGAAGGGTAACAGTCCCTGAATATCCAAAGCCATTTTGAAGGGGAAGAGTGAAGTTGAGGGACTCACACCTCTCTATTTTGAAACTTATTACAAAGCAACTGTAATCAAAAGAGTATAGTGCTGGCAAAAGACAGACATATGGACCAATAGAATGAAATTGATAGGTCAGAAATCAAATGCTATATTTTTATCCAACAGATTTTTGAAAAGTGAGTCAAAGATCATTTAAATGGGAAAGACTGGTCTCTTCAATAAATGTAGATGTGAAAATTCGATCTCCATACCATAACAGTGAAGGTGGACCACTACCTCACAGCATATACAAAAATCAACTCAAAATGTATGAAAGATCTAAATATAACAACAATAACTATAAACATCCTATAAGATAATGTGATGTTCATGACCTTATGTTATGCCCTGGTTTCTTGGAATTCATCCAATACATGACCAATAAAAGAAAAATGGACAAATGGGATCTTATCAAAACTAAAAATTTTGGTTATCTAATGACTGTATCCTGAAAGTAAAATGACAAGCTACACAAAAAGAGAAAATATTTGGAAACCACAAGTTCAATGGGAGTTTGATATCCATAATATATGATGAAATCCTACAACTCAACAATAGAAAGACAAGTAAGGCCATTAAAAATGGGCAAAGGTTTGAATAATTTTTTTCCAAAGAGTATGTATAAATGGGCAAAAAGCACATGAAGACATCCTCAACATCATGTGCCATTGGGGAGGTGCATATCAAGGCCTCAATGAGATACCACATTTCACATTCATTCGAATGGCTACTATTTTAAAAAATGGAAAAATACATGTGTTGGAGATGATATGGAAAAATGGGGGCCCTTGTTCATTGTTGGTATGAATGTAAAACAGGGCTTCTGCTGTGGAAGAAATTCTTGCAGTTCCTAAGAAAGTTAATTATAGAATTAACATATTATACAGCCAACATGCTTCTATGTGTATACCCAAAATAATTCAAAGCAAGGCCTTGGACAAATATTTGCACATTAATGCTCATATTGGCATTATTCACAATTGCTAAAAGATGGAAGCAACACACATATCCATCAACAGATGAATGTATAAAAATGTACTCTATACATACAATAGAATATTATTCAGCCATAAAAGGAATAGAGTTCTAATACATGAAACAACATGTATGAATTACATGTTGAATAGGATAAGCCAGACACCAAAGCACAAGCATTGTATGATCTCACTTATATGTAATACTTACAATAAGTAAACTCATAGAACTAAAATCTAGAATATAATTTACCAAGGGACAGGGTGGGTGTAGTGAATGGGGATTTATTGCTTCAATGGTACAGCATTTCCATTTGGGATGATAAAGTTGTTTTGGTGAGGATGCTTGTGATGGTAGAACAGTTTTAAAGTATTTAACATCACTGTATTAAATATTTGGATGTAGTTAAAAGGGTAAATTTTAGGATGAATTTTAAATTAATTGTCCTGTACAACAGAGATGGTGAAACCTAAGATTAACTATGGACTATGGTTAACAGTGCACTCATAAAAATGTGCTTTAACCAATGGCAAGAAATTCATCACACTAATCCTAGTGTAATAACAGAGTGTTATATTGGTTTGAAGCTGTATGTACCCCAGGAAAATATGTTCTTAAATTTATCATTCCTGTGGGTATGAACCCATTGTCAGTAGGACATATTGAAGATGTTTCCTCAGTTAAGCAGATATAGCCAACCTCAATCATGATATGCCTTAATCCTATTACTGGAGTCCTTTACAACTGGAATGAAATTCAGACAGAGAGTAAGCTACAGGGCTGAAATTCAACAGAACCTTGAAGAGAATGGAGAAGCCAGGAGACTCCATCATGGGCATTGTCATGAGACAAACTAAAGACCAAAGATCTCCAGCAACCAACCCCAGGGCACAACAATGTTCAGGAAGAAGGCATTGCCTTGATGATGCCTTGAGTTGTACCTTTTCCCAGCCTCAGGCTGAGTGGATAAATTCTCCTTATTTATACTATCCCATTTCATGTATTCGTTTGAGCAGCCAAGGAATCATATTGAAGCTGGCAGAAGAAAGAATCAGTGAACTTGAAGATAAATCAATTAAAATGACTCAGTTTGAGGGGCAGAACCAAAAAAAGAATGAATAAATGTGAACACAGCCTGAGAAAACTTTGGGACACCATCAAGAATACCAATTAATGCATTCTGGTCGTTCTGGAAGGAGAAGAAAGAGGGAAAGGGGTAGAAGGAATAATGAAAGTTATAATGGCAGAAAACTTCCTAAATTTAATGAAATATATACATAAACACATTTAAGAAGCTCTGTGAACTCCAAATAGATAACTGTAAAGAGACCCAGACCCAGACACATTATAATCAAACTGTCAAATGCCAAAGACAAAGAGTTTTGAAAACTGTAAGATAGAAGCAAAATGTCATGTACAAGGGAACTCCAACAAGTTTAAGTGCCAATTTCTCATCAGAAGCCATGTAGGCAAGAAGGTCAAAGAATGAATTAAATTTCTGAAAGAAAATAATCATCAACCAAGAATTTCATACCTTATACAATTCTCAAAAATTAAGGACAGAGTAATACATCTCCAGATTAACAAAAACTGAGGGAGTTCATCACTGGATCTGCCCTACTAGCAATGTTAAAGGGAGTTCTCCAGAATGCAACGAAAGGGCACTACACAGTAGTTTGAAGTGATATAAAGATATAAAAACCTCCAGTAAAGGCAACTGCACATGTAATTAGAAATGGCATATTATTATATATGTTTGGTACATAACTGCCTTTTTAACTTTTTACAGGATCTAAAATGTAAACACATTAAAATTAATGATAAATTTATGCCTTTGGACACACAATGTATAAAGGTACAATTTGTGGCAAGGGCAATAAAAAGTAGGGGTATGGGAGTACAGACATAGTTTGTGTAGGCTATCAAAGTTAAGTTGGAATCAAATGAAACAATAGTGTTCTAGATATAGGATGTTAAATTTGAGCACCATTTTAACTGCAATGGAAATATCTGAAAAATACACACAGCATGAAATGCAAAGGGAAATAAAATGGACCACTACAAAAGATCAAAGAAATATGAAATTAGGTGGTAACTAAGGGACAAAATAAGATATAAGACTTACAAAAACAAAATGGCAAAATGACTGCAGAAAGTCCTGTAATATCAGTAGTTACTTTAAATGCAAATGGGCTCAATGCCTCAGTCAAAAGGCAGAGATTGGCAGAATAGATAAAAAGGATGGCCTAAATACATGTTCTTTTTTTTTTTTTTATAAGGCACTCATTAAATTCAAAGACACAAGTAGGTTGAAAGTGAAAGGATGGAAAATATGTTGTATGAAAATAATAAAGAAAAGAGAGATGGGCAGCTCTAAGATATCAGATAAAATATATTTTAAGTAAAAAATGGCTCCAAGGGTCAAAGAGCAACACTATATACTGATAAAAGTGTCAATACAAGAAGATATAACAATTATGAAAATATGCTCACATGACTTCAGAGCTCCAAAATATATAGAATAAATGTTGACAGATTTCAAGTAGAAGTTCTGCAGTAATAGTAGGAGACTAATAATGGCATGTAGGCAGAAGATAAATAACAAAATAAGACTTAAATGATACTATAAACCAACTAGACCTAACAGACATAGATAGAGCATATCAACCAACAAGAGCAGAAGGCAAATTCTTCTCTAGTCCATGTGGATCATTCTGGGATAGACCATATGTTAAGTTGCACAATCACACTCAATTAATATAAACATATTGAAATCATGTGATGTATCTTCTCTGAACACAATAGAATGAAGCTAAGAATCAATAACAGAGAAAACTGAAAATTTCACATGTATGTGGAAATTAAACAATACATTTAACAAATAGATCAAGGAAGACATCACAAGGGAAATAAGAAAATATCTTGAGGTGAATGAAAATAAAAACACAACATTGCAAAACTTATGGTACGAAGCAAAGGCAATGCTGAAATGGATACTTGTATCTTTAAATGCTAACATTAAAAAAGAAGAAAATTGTCAAATCAGAGTCATAACCTAAAAATTAGAGGATCTTGAATGGGAAAAACAAAATAAATTTTATGGTAAGTAGAATGATGGAAATAGCAAAGATTAGAGCAGAGATAAATGAAAAAGTAAATGAAAACCACAATGAGGGAATCAACAAAACCAAATTTTGTTCTGTGAAAAGAATATTAAATTTAAAAAAATATTTTTAATTGGAGTGACAGAGAAAGGAAAGAGGAAAAATAACTAAAATCAGAAATGAAAGGAACTTTACAATCTCACAGAAATTTAAAGGATTATAAAAGAGTAATATAACCAATGGTGTGATAACAAATTAGATAACCTAGATGAAATGGACAAATTTTTCGAAACATGAAAGCTACCTACATTGATTCAAGAAGAAATAGAAAATATCAAAATCAAAAGGAAAGAAATCAAATCAGTAATCAACAACATCCCAAAAAAGAAAAATTCAAGACCAGATGTCTTCATGGGTGAATTTTCCCTAACACTCAAAAAAGAATTCACACCAATCTTCTTCAAACTTTTCCCAAAATTAAAGAGGGAGGGAAACTTCTTAACTCATTCTATAAGGCCAGCATTACATTCACACCAAAGCCAGATAAAAAATTCCAATAAAAGAAAATTACAGACCAATATCTTTCTTTCATGAATATAGATGAAAAAATGCTAGCCAAAATACTAGTGAAACAAATCCAACAGAATTTTAAAAGAATTATACACCTTGATCAATTGAGTTGTATTCCAGGAATTCATGGGTGGTTTAATCAATTAATGTAATACACCACAGATCTGCATCTTGGTTGATGCAGTAAAGGCATTTGAAAAAATCAAGTACCAGTTCTTCAGAAAAATACTCATAAACATAAGAGTAGAAGGAAATTTCTATTTCCCAATGATAAAAGTCATATGGAAAACGTTTTGGCATTATAATCCTTATGGTAAAAGACAGAGCATTTCCCTTGAGGGAACCACCAACTTGTTCTGGAGAAAGTAATTGCTTCAGTTTTTGCGTGTTTTTTTTTTTTCATTTTACATTCCTGTAATACAACTAAGTAGACTTAAAGCTTAGGAATGAAATCCAGATGAGAATTTTCAACACTGTTAATATAGGAGAGCAAAGAAAAACTGAAGCAATTAAAGAACTGCATGAGATTTCCAATGCAGCATGTAGAAAAGGGGAAAGAGGAGGGACTAGGATTTAGTATTGAGATGTTCTAATAGTATTTTTTGAGAAAATATTTTCAGAGAACACTGGGGAGGACGGACTAGATAGTTTGAAGACAGTCAGGAGCCTTGGCGGAAGAGATATTTGGAAAAATTTTCAAGAAGCCCTTCTAACAATTGGGTGCATGATCGGCCCCGGCGCACAGAGTTGTGGTTCACTTCACTGGGCAGCCTCACATCAGCAACTTACAACTGCATATATCTCCCACGAATGTCTTGGAGTGGTCCCATGCCTGCTCGCCACCTTCATAGTGCCAGGATTGTCTCCGAAAAATCTTTCCAAGTCTTGCTCTGCAGGTAAAGATTGGCACAGGCATTCCAGGACACATCAAAAATAAATCCTAGCCCCTCTTGTCTTCTTTTTCAATATTCTGTCTTGAAATCTAACGTTTTTAAGTTTCTTAACCCCACCCCATTTCTCTCCTATACCAACAGCGTTCAACCTCTTATCTGGATTTTATGTCAGCTTTAACCTCTCCTTATGAACACTACACTCATGTAAATCGACTATAACTCAGACTGAAGCAATTACTTTCTCTCAGACAAGAAAAAAATATTCTTCCTAGAGCCTCTCATAAGTAGTTCGTGCCTCCACTAGTCATCCAGGGACTAAACTTAGGCACATGCTTTCAGAATATCAGGAACAACAAAGAGCATGGCTGTTATCTCTACACGGAGATACCATTTTTGATTCTTGCTCCAGTCTTCACACATGTTCTTACTGCATGCTCATTTTTCTTCAGTCGATTCCTCAGAGTTCCTATTTCCAAACTTCCATTTAAGTTTTGCCTTAATTAGAGCTCTACGAATTCTCGCAATTTCATCTAATTTGTCATTATATATTTACTTCTTTGATTATGTATTCTTTTATTGCCTGACTCACACACAAAATTAATTTAGAAAAAAATCAAACCTCAGAATGCTAGAATATGATGTTTTCCCTCAACCATTATTTATGAATTCTAAATCCAGAGAAATCCCATAAACAATAATCTTACCTTCCTTCTATGTCCTGAGGCCAAATACCTGCCTTTAGGTTAAACAATTATCTCATTAAATACAAATTTACCAATTAGAGGTCTGTCCCTCGTGGCTAAAATTCTGTGCAGTGCTTGCCACCCCCCACAAGATGTTAATGCTAATGTATCCAAGTCGTTATTGTGGGCACTATTGCCACACTCAGGAATTCATGTCTTTTTGCTCTCTCTAGACAAAGTACCATTTTGAATGTGTTCTCTTTCTATTAAATTGCTAATCTCATCAGTAACATAATCCAAAATATACACTGTGGTCAATTTCCACACCAAACAAGAAAAATCTAATCAACATATGCTTTTCTCAAAGAATTGTTTCCACCTAATTTGGTAAATCACGTAAATGAAATTAAGACAAACTGTTTTTTATCCTTTGTCAATATTTTAAAAGTATTCAAAAGGAACATTCATTTATTTGCCAGAGAACTCACTTTTTTTTGTTGAACTTGATAAAAATGACAATTCTCACATGCAATCTTGAGAGTAAAATAAATGTATAAAAATACATACCTGATATTATTCAAAGAAAGAATATTGTAGCAGTTTGATATGAATTCCAGAAATAGATATTGGATTGTGTTTTTAAACTGTTCTGTTCCTCTGGGCATATTAAAATGTATTAAATTCAGCCATCCTAATTCAGGGGGGAACATTGGTGGCTGTTAATGAGCTTTGGAATTATCTCATGAAGCCCCACCTCACAGCTAATTGCTGGCTATTGCTTGGGTGAATGCTGACTTCTTCACAGCTCTTCAATTATTTCCTTTAAGGGTAAATTCTCTCTGACACTTATCCCAACCATGGTCTCTAATAAAGAGCAAGGGGTATAAGGGAATGAATAAGAAGAGGAAAAGGTACCATGGTCAGAGCCAGAAATGTTCAGGATGGGATTGTGAAATGAGCAGAACATTTTTTGTGCATTTTTGTTTTAGTTTTGTTGTGTTGTGTTGTGCTAATTTTACCCAAAAGGAAGTTAGCACTCCTTTCAAATATTCTCTTTCATAATGGACATTTCCTGATAGCAACATGCAAGCTTGTAAGTCTAGAGGGTAGAACTTAGCCCTGGACTATTCTAGAGACTAGTTTAGTTCCTGTTATTCAGACCTCTTCCAAGGCCTGTACCAGACAGAATTGGGATGGTGACATCAGGTCTTTATATAAGCTCTTGAAAAGTCTTTTTCTATTTAATCACTCCATAAATGTCTTTACATTTCTGGGACATCCCATTCCCATTTGCCCAGAACACAGCAATTAAAACAAGATTGTTATCATTCATTATATTCTACAAAATGCCTGCTAAAACTTTCCCCTACCCAACAAGTTGCTGTTCTTGGACTGCTTCTCTATCTATATGATTTCATTTACACTCAGTGTTTCAATTTCCACATATACACAGATAACACAAATATGTTCAAACAACTCCAGGGAAGTTCTTTCCTGTAGTGCCAGGTCTGTGTACCTGATTCTTTTAATTTTCTCGTAGATCAGAAAATCACCATGATAAAATATGAATTAATCTTTTTCATCTTCAAACAGGTCTCTTTAATTGTTCTCTAAATCAGTACAATAGTGCTACCTCCCATCTAGTTACCAATACCAGAAAGACAGAAGTCCTCTTTTGCTCCCCTTCTTCACCATTCCTCCATCAAAGGCATTGTTGATTACTTTTTTTATTTGAAAATTGTGTGTTATCAAAACAATCAGGCATACTATACATGATTCTCATACATTGCCCCAACACCAACACCTTACATTGTTGTGATACATTTGTAAGAAGTGATGAAAAGAACATACTCATAATAGTACTGCTATCTATATTCCATAGCTTATATTTGGTATATTTTTCCCAAAAAGCATCTTATTATTAACACAATATATTAGTATTATATATCTATTACAATTGATGAGAGAATGTTCTCATATTTGAACTTTTTAAAAGATTATTTTATTCATTTTATTCCCCTACTCTAGCTTGTGATCACTGTCTGCTCTCTGTGCCTGTTCATTGTATGCTCATTTTCTTTTTAGGCATTACTGGGAACTGAACTTGGGACTTCCTATGTGGGAGGGAGGTGCCTAATCATTTGAGCCACCTCCACTCCCTGCTTGTTGTGTCTCTCATTGTGTTTCCCTGCTTGTGTATCTTCATACCTTCATCTTGTTGCATCAGCTCACTGTGCCAGTCAGTTGCATCAGCTTGCTGTCTTGCTTATCTTCTTTAGGAGGAACTAGGAACAAAACTCTGGACCTCCCATGTGGTACGGGGGCATACAATTGCTTTAGCCACATCCACTTCCTTATATATGTACTTTTTGAAATTTTTATTTTATTTTTTAATTTTTCTGTCATTTTTGAACTTTAATTTTAATTTTTAAAAAATACTTAGATTACATAAATATACATCAAACATGTAGGGGATTCCCATATGCCACACTCCCTACATGTTTTCACATTAACAACATCATCATTAGTGAGGTACATTTGTTACAATTGATGAAAACATATTAGAGCATTGTCACTAAGTGTGGATTATAGTTTATATTATGAAACTCTCTCCCACACAATTTTGTAAGTTATGACAAGATATATAATGGCCTGTGTTGGTCATTGCATCTTCACTCAGGATAATTCCAACATCCCGAGAATGCCCCAAATTACACCTATGTTTCCCCTTTCCCTCACCTCAGAACCTCTGGTGGTCACTGCCTCCACAACAATGATAAAAGTCCTTCCATTGCTAGAATAACAATAAGTCTATAGTAGAATAATAGCAAGTCTACTCTAGTCCATCATTTATTCATCAATCATGAGGATTCTATGATGGAGATGCCCACAACACCTCAAATTGAGTGGGCATCAGATCCCATGGGGCAGATGGATGGGAGAATCTTACTTACAGTTGTAAGCTTGCTCTGTTCCTTGGGATGGTGGTCATCTATCATCATTTCCTTGCTAGTTTTCCTGGGGGAGTCAAGTGAACTGGAGAGTAGGTTTTGCAACTCTGTTGAGATTCAGTGTCCAACTAGTACATGGATGGAACAAAGATTTAACTCTCTTGGACATAAACCTATCAGCTCTCATACTAAATATAGGTTCAAATATAAGGGGCAGAAGAGCCATGTGTGGGGAAATCACAATTGAGTCCAACTCTGTGACACTGGGAAACATACATTTCAAAGCAGAGCCACTGACAGGGTGCTAAACTCCTGTGCTGTCAGCCCTACATATAGTGTCTGGATGTCTCCTGAGCCTTCAGGAACCACTCT